>JAXGGA010011621.1:0-41724 GCA_038373865.1 Uloborus plumipes | reverse complement strand
CTCTCACTGAGATTAAGAAGTACAAAAATAATCGTGTTGCTTCAGGGCAATTATATGAAAATTCAGATGCCCATAGCTGCCAAGCGCCTTTGAATAACAAAGTAACTTTTGTTTCATTAAAAAGCTGGTAAAAAGTATCAAAGATTCCACAAATAAAATAAGTTTTACCTTACCTCCACATGCATTTTTTCAGCGTTCAAAACTGGATTTTTTGAAAATTTGCAATTTTAGGGGGTATATCTCATAAAGGGTCCGGAGTAACAAGGCAATTTTTTTATATAATAAGTAACCATACACATGAATATATGATACAAAATAGGGCTTGTTATTCTAAACTTTTCATGAGAGTTTTAATTTTGAAAAGTAGTAAAAAATTAGATTTTCGTCAAACTTTAACCTTGAAAAAATAATATATATATATATATTTTTTTTTAATCTGAAATTTGATGATATCATACATAAAAAGATCTCTTTCTTAGCTTCCCAGTTAGCTATGTTTGAGCTAAAAATCTTTGATAGAAAAAAAGTTACAATTCATGAGACAAAGTAGCAGAAATGCCCCATTTTTGCAGTTGCCAACAACAAAAATGGCCCATATGTCAAAGGGTCAATTTTTTAAAATAAAATATTTATTTTCTTCAGGTCTGGGAAATAAAAGGAATGCATATGAAAATTTTCATCAAAATCAAAAATTATAATGCAACAACTTTTCTGAAAATTTGTTGATTTAAAATGAAATGACCAAACCGCTAGTCCGCAGACATGGGGTAGTTTCCTATGCAAATGCGGCGCCGGTTGACCCAGGAATTTGACTTTCTTTTTGTATTGAAAAATGTAGGAAGAAACACATTGTAACAATTCTGAGAGCGATTTCAGTGCAGATTAGAGTTATTAAAATTTGGCATTTTTAATAACTTATTCATTAATGGGTGAAGAAGTTTTTTTTTAAATTTTTTTCTGAATAAATAGTACTAAAAGCTGAAAGAATACTAATTTCCAAGGGGGGGGGGCTCGAGCCCCCCTTTGCCTTCCCTTATGGGCGCCCATGTTGTGTCATAAGTATACATTAGTATGAATGTTAAAGTTATACAGCCGTTTAAAAATACATTTTTTCATTTTTTAATAAAAAGATTACTTTTTCAAAATATAACAACACCCTTTCTATGCTTCCTTTTCTACTTTGAACAACAGTGCAATACAAAAAGCATTTTCTTATTTAGAATACACCCTTCCAAAATCTCCACGACAACCGAAAATTTTACTTATTGATCAATTGCTTAAATGTCTAAGATAGTTATTCACTATTTATCGCCTAATTAATAAAGCTAATCGTGAATGCTTTCTGTAAGTTTTAAGGACTACCACGCCGATGTCCTTGCTCCCTCTCATAATTTTCTTTGAAGCTGAAGAAATTTTTGTTCTGAATTTAAAACCTTTGAATTTAAACTGCATCTCGTATAAGCTAAGCAAGCCGCATGTGTCTTAAGAAACTACATTTGTTCTTTATTTAAATTTAAGAAATCGCAAGTAAAAATTTTGACAAAAAATAAAATAGATGTTCCAATTCAAAAATTAAAGTGACCAACAAAGAAGGATTAAACTACTGAGAAAGTTTTCTTCAGCATAATTCACAAAAAAAAGTCATATTTTTGTTGCACTTGGTACTTATTTTTAGGAAAAAAATGAGCATAAGTGAGAAATCCCACATAAAGTGTAGAACGGGGTTTTGACAATAAATTACAAGGGATAATATTTTGTAGCGTTGTAGAAACTTTGTGTAATGTATAACTAATGAAAGTCTATACATTTTCGCAATATTTTTATCACCATTAATACCAAAGAAACGAGCCGTCGAAATAGTATCTACAAAAGGAGCTTAAAAACCCATTCAAGATGTAAATCAGTTACACACACACAAGTACGATTAATCATAACACAAACACTTAGTCGCATAGAGAAAAATAAAAAAGTAATCTCCGTACTATTAAACATTTCATCATGTAAGAAAAACATTAAAGCAAGCATAACTCATCCCTTTTTAAAGAAAGATAAGCAAGGTTTAAAGAGTCAAAACTTTCATTTTTCAAAATGAACGATACATTTCGCTCTTCGTTTATAAAACTTATCCAGATTTTTGTTTTGCTTATTTATATCTCTGGATCAATTGTTTTTTGTCTCGATAAATTACTTTTAGGAAAAGTTTAGGAAACTCATTAGGGGTAAGTTTTTTAATGCCAAAACACGAAAAAGGAGAATAGACGTTTAAATAAATGTTTTCTTAGAAAAAGTCACGAAAGAAAGTAGTTTGTGGTCTATAAATATTCGTATGAAAAGCCTATTTATAGCATCTATTATACCCTCAGTAGAAGTTCTTGTAGTCAGTAGAAGATTACTTTTGTGTTGATATCAGTTTGAACCTTGTAGTGAAAGTCAAGAGGAGAAATTTTTGCAATAAAAAGCAGTTTACCTACATTCCGAAATTCGTTCATGAGAAAATTATTATTTATTTTTATGACTATTCTTATTATTGTTATTATTTTTGATAAAAAGTAGTAAGTTCATAAAAGAATTCTGAGTTTATAGTGCAAATATTTTTAGAGAATATGTATTAAAATATTTGTCTATTGATGGATAGATTAAAGAAGGAAAACAAATTTTACGTAAAAACTTTTTTGGTTTAAAACTATAATCAAATTTGAAAAAGAAAAAAAAAATAGTGAAGTAATCTTAGACATTGAAGTATATATAATTCAACCGCGACGAGATGGCCGGTGTCAATCAAATGAGAAAACGAGTCCATTCCTTAAAATAGGTAGAATTTCTACCCATTCAAATTCCCCCATCAATTGTGAATCCCATTCCTCAATTTTCATCTGCGTATCACCCCCTTCCTAAAAATGGACAATCCTGAAAAAAGGAGGAGTCATAGGCCATCTCTGCGAAGTTGCATTATAAATACCTTTGTGCAACAAATGAAAAGTAAAATACAACGTTAACGAAGCACAAATACGTAGGGATACTGCAGACACGTGTTTCGGTGCTACAAGGAGCGCCTTTTTCAATGCAGATCCCTGCGTATTTGTGCTTCTTTAACGTTGCATTTTACTTTACAAATCTTATACATGATTTAATTGACTCTTTAATTTCATTGTTTTATTTTTTTTCCCAATACGTCTTCGTTAGAAGCTTCTTTGTTTATTTTAAGCGGTATTATCCAGAGTATGACAGACAGCTTGTTGTTGCGAGGTGTGTGTGTGGGGAGGAGGGAGATCTTCTAAATGGACCCCTGCTTCAACTAAAGACTTAAAACATAATTACAATATACGTCTGTTTTTAAAACTTCTTTTATCTTAGTTGTGTTTGATAACTCTGTAGCTCAGAACCAGACTAACGTAAGTCCATTTTCGTCATTTTTCAGTAGAGGGGAACGATAAAACGATGTATTCGACAATCGTTTTTCCCCTCTACCGAAAAATGACGAAAATGGACTTACGTTAGTCTGGTTCTGAGGTACAGAACTATCCCAATGACAATGAGATTATTTTTCGTAACCTTTAAAATAAGTTGAATCATATGATTTCATTAAATTGAACTTTTAAGGACCTTAACCTTTTCGTGTAAGAAACTTAAAGACGCATGCATCAATCCCAATTTTCTCAGGAAAACTATGCAATGAATTTGAATCTTTTCAGATTGCTTCTAAGCTAAAGTTAATTTATTTTATCCTAAAAAATCAAATCCACTTGAGAAAAGTGGTGTATTTTCACGAAAATTGTTCTAAATAAAAGTACACTGCCTCTGAAAAAATATCCAAACTACACAGAAAAAAAGCACTTCCATTCAGAGTGTCTCGTAGATCTTTCGCAAATTACTTTCCATGTTAACAGGAAAATTTTTCAATTTGGAGAAGATGCAGTCGCCAGATTCCAGCGTAATTGCCCTCCAGGCAGAGTATTAAACTCGAAAATCCGTTTATGAGAATTTTATAGCCGAGAACAGCAGCAAGAAGCTGACTAAATTGCAGAACGTGCTCAAATGGTGTTAGCTGCTTTCGGATGCATGATGAAGTTCTAGTTAAGTTCTACGACATGCTAACTTGCGTTTAAAAGTAAGGGAGAATAAAAGTTCTTGACACATAAATTTGAGGAAGAATGTTTGAAATTAAATTGCTTAAATGCTTAGCTCTCTTTTGGAGACTTTATTTAATGATTTTTCGTTATGTAACCAAGGCAAAAGAAAAATGATATTAAATCCCGACTCATTGTGAAAAGGATTGAAAAAAAAAAAGTAAATGAAGCTCCTTTGAAATTATTCATAACGATTTTAATTAATGGTTTTGCTGCCACTTTTAAAACTTTTCTGTGTTTTTTCACATTGGTTCCGCAAAAGAAATAATACAAGTGTTCGAAACAATAATAAACAACTTATTGTTCCAAAAATTATACAGTGCCCGCCACTAATAAAGTCACTGGATTATAAAATCAGTCGCTTTATAAAATCAAATCTAGAAGAACAGAATCATTACTATATCAAAACATGTTAAAACCATCCTTTAATAAAATCATTAGCGCCGTTTTATAAAACCAAGCTTTCGGAGAATATACGTTAAACACAGGGAAACAAAAAAGAAAACACGCCATTTCTTGTCTGAATAAAACTGAATTCTGTTTCTCAAACAACAATAAATTAATTGTTTTAAAACCCTTGTGTAATTTAAAAAATGTAGTTTGCACAAACAAGTGAAATTCGAATTGTGTTTTAATTAACTTAAAATAAAATAGAGGTGATAGTAATTGATTTCTTTTTAATTTTTTGTTTAAACGTTAAAACGTTTTCTTTTGTAATTTTTTATATGCTTGCTTATAAAATCAGCCGCTTAATGAAATCAAATACTCTCGGAGCAAAGGCGATTTTAATAAACGGCGGGCACTGTATAAAAATTTATATATCTGTATAGATATTGAAACAAACTACAGATACACATTTCTCCTCAAGGTTTTTGGTCTATACTATGTAGTAATAGAGTTACTGAAACGTTTTCAGCCCATAAACCAATAATTTTGAAAATTATTGCCAACTCTTTTTCTTTTCTTTATGGAGAAACATTAAGCGCTTAAAACTACTAAGTACATAAATAAATAGAAGTATTTTTACTATCCGTTACGTGGAACAATATTTAAGTATCATGGAAAGCTATTATGAGCTAATATTTAGAAAAGTGCCAATTTGAGTCCCAAGCGAATTTTCCCCAGTATTTCAATAACTAGTTTAAAAAATAATTTTCCCCAGAAAGAAGATAAGGTTCTGCTTTCATTTCATCTAATAACATCAGAAAAAAAATTTCTTCAGAAAATATTGTTTTTATGCATCAAAAATCAGATCGGTAACGTGTCCCCAGTAGCAAAGCTTAGCATGCAAACAGGTCATGCACACTTTTTAACTTCGCAAAAAAATGCACTTGCACAAAAAACAATTCTATTTTGACCCCTTTGTTAATATTTTACTTCATTTTTGTTTTAATTGATTTCTGATTTTCTAGGGAATGCGAAATAAGCGTGTCCCAAGTTCCACCGTCAGAGTGGTAACAATAACTTCCGATCTATGTTTAGGCCCCCAAAACCATTTCCTGCACCTATACCACGTGATACTGAGTACCTGGTGGGATGTTTTATCGAATCGTAATTAAAAATTTGCATTTCTGTATCTAAAATTGTAGGTAAGGTTTTTTAAAGTGATTTTATAAAATGTGTGTCATTTGAGTCATCAGATCGGTAACACGCTCTAAAATGCGCAGTTTTTATTATTTAAAAAATTATTTTATATATAAGTATAGTCCTTTATTACAAGTGAAAAAACCACGTGTTTGATTTTGGTTTAGTGCGATCGACTCGGAAATAAAAAAAAAACTTTGTCAGTTTGTCAGATCGGTAACAGTCAGAGCGGTAACATTGAAAAACAGCGAATGTGTTACAGAACTAACTCACACGTTTCAGAATTATAAAAAGCAAAAATCATAGGTTTTAGCCATATATATATTGAATATTTTTGTTCTTAAAAAATGAAAAGCAATCAGTTTTAGTACAATTGCTTCATTTGTGGCTTGTATGTCCTAACAATAGAAGTTAGTAAAATAAGAAAAATTGACACTGCAGAAATTAAGTTAATTAATTATTATTATTTTATTTATTTATTATTATTATTATTATTTTTTTTGGTGCTTCAATTTCTCATAACTTCGCTAAATAACTAGATAATAACTATCATGCTAAATTTGAATTTCTGATCAAGAAATTAAATTTCCTGCAACTAATTAAAGAAAAGCAAGCAGCAGAGTTGTGTGTTGAAAAAGTTGAAGTTGTGTGTTGTTTCAAAACAAAACAAATGTTTTATGAGCTTGGATTTGGTAATCTCATAATTTATTTTATCTAAAAACCTTGTCGCTCATTTTTATTTCCAAGAAATGCTTTTTTATAATGAAATTTGCTTTTTTAGCCTAATATATATATTTTAATATAATTATCTTAATTCTATGTTAAAAATGCAAGGAAATGATATCGTATTTAGAGATGTTAACGAAAACTGAAAGCATAAACTCAAATATGTAGTTCATATTAACATCAGATCTGTAACATTCATCAGATCTGTAACGGCTTAAAAGTGAGTAATCTAAGGAGGGGGTAAATAACTTCCTTGACCTCCCCCCTTTTATTTTCTTGCATTTAGACCCAATTTAGACTTAAAATCCAATATTAGTTTTTTTTCTGCAAAATTTTTTTTTTTTTTTTCAGAAAACTCCAACTTCAAATTGGCACTTTTCTAAATATTGGCTCTTATTTTACTTATTAGTGAATAAAACTCAGAAAAATCAATGAGAATTTAAAAGTAATTAAAAGAAAAACCAGTCCAGCTATTAAAAATGTGACGAACCAGCGGACAATTTCGTTAAACCAACTTTGAAACACAAAATTACGATGTTAAAATTAAAATATTAATGCAAGAATATCGTGTAATGTGTAGTATTAATTTTCTTGAGTCAGAAACATTTATTTAATGCGAACAAGTAAAATATGAGGATCGGTAGAAGTTCTCCTTGGATCAGTGGTTGGAAATTCCTGTTCAAAAACATACAGATTGCATGAATAATTTTTCTCGAAAGAATCAACCTCAATATATATTTTTGAATTTTAGCATTGGTTGATTTTTTTTCTTTAATTTTTGAAGTTACCAAACTTTTGGTGTCAATATTCAAAGAGAACTTAGTATTTTTAGCTCTCGATTTCGATAAAATTGTTGTAAAAAGTAATTTGGGGAAAAATTAATATTGGTATCTTAATGGTTTTGAAAAGTGTGTTCGAACGTCAGTTTTGTCAGAAGCTTGCATTTGTATGGAGTACGTTTAATGTAACAGTTGGAAGGCATTTTTAACCCCCGACACACAAACGAAGGGGGGGGGGGGGTATGTGTTTGACTTGTATGTGTATCTGTGTATCTGTCTGTTGCACTTTGCAGCCTAAAAGGATGAACTGATTTTGAAAAAAAAAAAATGTTCGAAAGGGGAGTTGATCGAGAGTGTTCTTAGCTAGGTTGCTTCTTCGGATGGTATTAATTAACGAAGATGTTAATTAAAAACCTTTGAAAGGTTTTTCGGGATTTTAGCAGTGAAAACATGCTTCAAAACTTAGAAAAATAGCACCAAATAAAAGAGAAAAATTTTCTGCGTCTGATACGATGTAATTGCTTCTTCCATGTTCTACAGAACGCGAGTTATATGCAGCTTAACCTTTATTGACGCAATCGGAACCGTTTCATTGTTGGCACACAAGGAAAGCAAACTCTTATAATTTATTAAAATGTTTATCAGTTGCCAGTTTCTATTTTTTTAACAAATAAACTACTTATAATTGTTAACAAATGCAGCTAAGGCTTAAATCTACAGGATTTTAAATCTTTGTCATTGTTGGCAGACGAGGAAAGAAAACTCAATGATTTAAAATGCTTTTGTTGCCAGTTTCTATTTGGGAACTATTAAAAGACTTGTAATTTATTTTAACAATTTCAAATATCGAAAACAAGTAAATATATTTAGATTTAAAATGCTTTATGACCAGAGAAGTTCGTTTTAATATGAGATCGGAAGTCAGGGTCGGGGGTTGTTTAAATTTTTAATTTAATGTTAGTACTTATATTGATAGCACTTTCAATAAAGTCTTGAGTACTTCATTGTTTAAAGCAATTTTAAAATAATGGCGTTGAAGCGACGTTTAAAAGACGTTTTATTTACACCATATATGCAGTTTTCTTGTGTTAGAAAAATAATCTCCGTAAAATAAAACCTTTCCTTTGTTCATGTTTCCAGAGAAAAGGAAATTGACGATAATTTGATATGAAGCATTCTCTATCGATCTTTTAGAATTCCGTCCCAATATTTTTGCAACTTTTATGTCTTTCAAAAATTTATAAGTTGCTTTCGAAAAATTACTTTTCTGACTAAAAATTAAGCATCGAAACAGCTTTTTATTAAAGATTGGGTGTAGGAAATACTACTATAAAAATTTGAAAATTCATTATAGTTAAATAGAAGCTTTTTTGGAGGAGGAGAATAATGGTTATTTAAGAGTAAATACTGAGATAGTTATTGTTGTAAATATTGATTGTATTTATAATTAAAGTAGTACATAATTAAAGTAAGAGTAAATAGTGATTGTGATAGAGTAAATATTGCGCAGTGCTTTTATATTTTATTGACAATAGTTGTGAAACTTTTTATTTAATAAATTTAATATTGGTAGTGACTGTTTTTGTTATTGTTAATCAAACTCAATATGTAGTTGAGCGGTAGTTTTGATAAAAGAATTCCAACTTAATTTTAAATCATTAGCAACAATTCAAAATTTTTATGCCCTTGTTGGTTGAATTCTGTATTTCAAAAAAAAAAAAAAAAAAAGGTTAGAGAGAAAATTCCCCAGCACAACATTTTCTCTTGTCTAAGTTAGAAATAGTTTTTACCTAAGACGTGTGGTCTTTTTCTCTTTAATGAGGATTTGTTCTAGCTTTGTATCGAGCTTATGATCTACAACGTATTTAGAAAACTTTTCTGCTCATGTTACGTCAATGGTGTTCTTTTATTTCCTTATTTGTATTTTAATTATAATGATTGCTGATCGTGCGAAACTATTTCTAGTATTTATTTAATTAGAATAATAATATGACATTAAACATACATTCCAAAGTGGTAAAACGATTCCCTCCAAATTAATGAATAACTCTTAAAAGCAGCAAACTGATTAATTAAGATGACTCTTAAAACTTTCTTTCAGTGGCATTTTTCCCTTTCATAAATGACACTTTAAGATTGAAAAATAGTTTTGCTAAATGGATAAGCACGTTGGGTGAACTGTTTGAATTACAGAAAAGAACACAAACTATATAGTTATCGTGCCATCTAATTGCAGGACTGAATAATTTGATTATATCTTTGGACCTTTTTTGTATGTTCTTGCGTTTAACAACTGGAAAGCATTAACGGGGCTATTTATTCTTCGCAAGATGAAGTTTATTTTCTGATTCTTTTGTTATAGAACGTTTTGGGGGTAAGTTTTTATTTTTTCTTAAAGAACGTCTTACTACGTCAACCGATATCAGATTTTTACACCGAAATATTTCGTTATTGTAAGTCAAAGTGTAAACCGGGAGTGTTTACCCATCGACAAATAACTTCAAAAAAATAATAACATAGAGTTCGTTTGTTGTTTTCATTGTACGTAAGGTAAAACTTGGCATTCAGGACGAGATAAAAGAATGCGGATGACAACTGAAAGGAAGGGGACGCGAGTTTTCTTCAGTAGGGGACTTCAAAGCTTCATAATGAAGTCAGTTACTTCGATTTAATCAAAGTCACTAAAAACGCCATTGTTGAAAAGTCACTGGGCTGAAAGGCCACCATATGGTCATATGGTCATATGGCTCACCATATGGTCATATAATTATGATTGGATGCATAGTGAAGTTGACAGACTAAAAGAAACCCTAATGCTCACTCTAACTTCATTTTTGATCAAGCTAAACGCGGAGTATATTTTGTAACAATACGAAATTAAGCTAATTTTATCGTAAGCAAATATTTATACAACTGAATCAGCAGCTTTGTCTAAACCAAAATTGTATTCAACAAGAAAAATATCTCTGACGTACAAGGCAATGTACTGTAATGGGGAGGAGAAAGAAGTTACAAAGTTTTTCACTTCTATTTCGTATTCCGAGTTCGTAAATTCTTGCAGGGGCACTTGCAGTCAGCTAACTGCCTCCTTTAAATTTATTTCGCGTAGAAATGAGTAGTGAAATAAAATTAAAAATAATCCTGTACAAATTATTTCATATTTTATTGCTGAAAATTTGTTTTTAATGCCATTGCATTCGCTTGAAAATCCTCATTAGCACTCAACTTTTAGTTTAGAAGGACAAAGAAATTAACTTTGTATACATTTGTTGAATGCTGTGCGTACGTGGTAACACATGTATTACTGAAATAAATTTGTTTTCTCAGCTGGAAACTAATTACTTGAAGGTTTGTACATCTAAATTCTGAAACAAGAACACAAAATGTCAAAAATATCAGTTTTTTAAAATGTGCTAATACTGTTTCTCAAATATCTTCAGACTCAATCTGACTTTCGCACCTGAGCCCAGCGAAATTTTACCCCTTCAGGAGATTATCTCATGACATATTAGGAATGCAGACATTATTATTTTTAATTATATGTGAACTATAAGTAACATTGTAGTTTAGTTTTAAACAAAAACACTAATAGTTGAGAATTGAAGTTAATAGGATTTAGGTAAATGTGATTACTACAGCTGAATATAGGGCACTGCATTATGTAGGATTTTTTGAGTTAACAAGGTAGTTACTTTGTGGGCATATTTCTATCCGAAATTAAATTCAGCCATATATCCCAGGTGTTATTTCAATGTGCATATATAATAAACAAATTAAAGGAATTACTTCTAAGTTTTTTAAAAGTAGCACTTCATATTCACTCATTGTTCCAACGAGAAAGCGATTTTCAATTATTAGTCTGCTACTTAGGAGCTTTAAATAAACCGCTGCGTGCTCCTAAACCATAAAAGTAAATTGAACATTTCAATGTTCGATAACGGAACGGCATAAATTTGTTTTGCTGTTTTACATGGCATGCTTTAATTAAACAAAACAAATTACTTTCATTCCCATGTGAAAACGTATTTAATCTTTAACTAGCAAGTTTTAATGCAGCTCAAAGCATCAGAAACATTTGAGAAACATGAAAACTTCAAAAGAATAACTTAAAGGCATATCGATAAATTTGCTTTTCTCAGTAAAATCGATAATTCCATTTTTCGGAAGTGTGCCTGAGGCATTTTTCTGATGCATTTATATGCACAAAGACGCTTCTGTATTTATCATTTTTTTTTTCAATTTCCTAATAATCGATTTTGTTTTATCCTGAAAACATCAAAATTTCAGGTTACATAACGTTTTTATTCTTTCTCATTTTATTAACATTCTTTCTGCCATATATTGTATCGGAAATTTTCTCAGAGAAGCATTCTGCTTTGAGATCGAATTTTTCGCCCGGGTAATAATAAGAGAACATTTTGAGCCCTCCCACAGTTTTATGTATTGATATTTTATCTACGACGTTATCCCCGTTTTGTAGGATAACAAAATTATGTTCCCGAGTTTGTATAAGTTAGTTTTTTACTTACATGAAGGACCTGTTGATATTATATTTAATGATGTATACATAACAGAAATAAATCCTTATGCGTTAATATTTCAGTTACAATCTGATGTTTATTTGGTATTTTATTCTTAGAGAAAATATACCGAATGGAGGGAGTGATTACAATGTCTCAGTGAGAAAATCTGAAGGAAAGGATGTGCCCAAGTCACATGACTAATTTGGAAGCATGGTTGCTGCTTTCTGGCCTAAAATTGTTCTTTTGGACATTAGAAATTTATTACACATTGTCGTTAATTGTGAAGGAAATGGGACAAAAGGTTTCAGAGCCGTAAAAAAAAGCTAGGTTAATTAAAAGTACTTCTCGAAATAAAAAGTTATTCACACTTATGAACAAAAAAATATTTCATTACATTCAGGTACTAAAATTAGAGGTAAAATGAAGGAACAAACTCAACTATGGTGCATGTACTTGTTGAATGCATTTGTTTGTCACTTTTAATTTCTTATACATACATACTTTGAAAAGCCACCAGATATTTTTTCTTCGCAATTTATAATGCAACAATATATTTCCTTCGATAAAAATGTAAAGTTTTCTACATCAGTTAAATAATAATCAAAGTTCAGCGCTTTAGTTTGCGTAAAAAAATGTTCAGCAGTTACGGTTAAGCCGAAATTGCTTCCAAAACACACGGTTTCTACTTCTTCTCAAAAATTTTATTGTGAATTTTCTCCTAACAGACAATATGAAATGACAGACTATATTAAATAAAATTTTTCTTATTAGAACTTCAACTGCCGAAAATTTCAATCAACGATTATGCATAGTACTGCTTTAGAAATTTGACTTCCGACATTGACAATACTTAATCCTTTTTCCGGTAATAGGAAGGGGTAGTTGCAGCGGATTTGAGTTGGAATACTTTTGCAAAACGACTACAAAGGTAACTCAACTCAATTCAGCACTAATTACCCTTCTCTTTTACCCGATAAAGAGGTAAATATTGTTAATGTCGAAGGTAAATTTACCAGCGAAGCACTAGCTCCACCTGTTTTTACTTCCTTTTACGTAGTAAAGGAAGTATTGTGATCGCGAAAAAAAAATCACTCACATTTGGGTCTAAATTTTGATTTTGCTCACCTCCGAATGAGTGTTGAGCAGTTTTTTTGACCTTTCAGCAAGTGCATATGTACCCACCAACATATAACGAGTCGACAAATTTTTTTCAACCACCCCCGAGTTAATTACAACGACTTTTCTCGTGACGTCTGTATGTACGTATGTATATGTGCGTATGTATGTATGTCGTATAACTCAAAAATTATATGCTGTGGAAGCTTCTAGTTTGGTGTGCAGGCTCTGAGTAGGGTCTAGTTGTGCACCTCCCCTTGTGGTAGCATTCAAATGTTTTCAAAGAGGTGTTTTACTCCTTTTTGGGAGTAATTCAGTGTTAATTTCAACGCAGACTTAAGTGATATGAATTGGCGCGACTATTTGGCGATATATCACCAAGCTTTTGGTCACCAAATGTTTGATGCTAACTTGGCGACATATCGCCATGTTGGCGACAAATTTGGCAAAAAAAAAATTTTTGAATTTGGGTTCAATTTGGCACTATTGGCGATATTTTGCGAAAAATCCACTGAATGATGTTAAAATCGCCGATATTTCGAAAATTAATCATTGTAAAACATTTTTTTCCATTGTTTCGTGGCAAACTAGGGATGTAAATGTTTTAATTGTTATATTGCTCACTCCAAACACTATTTTAACACTTAAGGCATCTACTAAGAAATTTACGCGTAAAAGGAATTAGTGGGGGGTCCATACCAGATTTTTTTTTTTCTTCATTTAAATGACATTACAGGATCTATTTCAAAAACATTTTTATTTCCTGGAAAATGCATTATAGTATCTCATGACCTTATAGCGAATGTAAATGTTAGGAAGGATCTGAGAAATTAATTGGTAGTTAAAAAACACAACAACAGCTGTTTAAGACTTATTTACTTTGTCTTTCCACCAATCAAATTATTTCTTTCTTTCTTCACCATCCTTCTGGAGTTATTTGTAGTTAACTACTTCCCTGCGAAAAAGACAATATAGTTTGCCTTCCTAAAAGGTTTTTTGATTGGTTTCTAACTTTCCTAATGGTTGTTTGGTTAATCTTCTATTTTTACCCCTTTGCATTGTTTAGTGTTTGTTCTCTTTATCTATTCCCAGGTAGCACAAATAACCTTTAAACGTTTTATAAACATTTTTAAGCGGTTGTTACAACGTTAATAACCATTTTACAACCTTTAAAAAACGAAGTGTGCTCCTTGGGTTGTCATTTCAATGTTTAGTGTGCCTTCTAAGGGTTTTTAAATAATTGATATTTTAACGAGGGCATTTTCTTTTAAATTTCTGTATAAATTTTTGCTGCATAGGAAAGGCTAAAAGCATTAGTACAAGCTGTTTGGCACAAAAAAAAATGCATCAACTGAAAAATTTGTCATTTTTTAATACGCTTTTATGAATAAAAAATAAAATTTACGTTCTTTGCAAACATAAAATTAATATATTCAATACTATTATTAACACTAAAGGCAGAACTATGTTTCATTTTGATGTCTTATAAGTGCATGTTAGTTTGATTTACTCTAAAAGCGTATTTTTTAGCTTTTTTAAACTATAATTTAATTATTTACTATTACGACGTTGCCATTGGAACTTGCGAAATTCGGGATTCATTTTTTCAATTCGTCAAACGGTCTGACAAGTGTCCCGACAACTTTATTTTATCATTTTATTTCAGTCTACCCTGCCCTATCTGAATTAAAACTCATGATTCTACACAAAAGTAATTTGATTCTTAAAACTAGGTTATTGATTTCGCTGACTTATATTACGATTCTTTGTTGGCATGCATTTAGGCGAAATATTAATGTAATTCGTATTTACGCTTTCTGTTATTTACGATGCCTCAACAAAGCGTAATTTATGTCACTCATTTCCTTTTCATTCACGCCAACGTGTTTCCGTTTTATGCAAATAAAGGAGTAAATAAGGCTGAAGTTTCCAATATTTTCATTTATTTGCTGCAAGCAGTTGGTGTGCGTAGATTTCGAAATTGCGTGTCGCTGGTAAATATTGCAGGGAACTTTCAGGTGAGTTGAATTAGTAAATATAAAAATTTTCTCGATCAAAGTATTCGGGTTCTTGTTGAAATTTGGCTATAGTACGAGTTTAAACTATGCTTTGAAGATTATATGCTGGAACATTTATGATTCGGACTAGTCTTCTAAGAAATCAATTTCTCAGAATGTTTTACATCATTTACTCAAAGTTTCTACCTTATTGGAGTAGTGCTGAGTTTGCCTTGATTATATTTATACTTTTCCATTCGAAAAAAAAAAAAAAAAGATTTATTGTAAAATTTTTGGGAAACATCATAATGTGGCAAACTTTTTACGTTTTCAAAGTGTTTCGCCAAACTAATCACAAATAGATCAATCGTCATGAAATAGAAAATGCAAGCAAAGGCTAAAATAGATTAAATGCTGCAGTTTGCAATATTTTAAAATAATACTGGAGTATCGTCGTTTCACAACTTTGTAGCTACATATTTTTGAATTAAGGCCCCTATATAGACGAGCCGGGGCATCAAGATTAAGTTTTACCACTTTGGATCCAGCGCGTGTTATATCGTTTCTGGTGATTGATAAATGGTTGTTTTTTCTGGCAAGTCGTCGTGTTTTGGTCAATTTTCAATGTGAGCAATTATTAGCGGCACGTGAATTTGGCAAAGCTTGGCAATGTCTGAAATTTTTCTCTGGTAACCCTAATGAGAAAGTGAAAGTAAAAGTAATGAATTGGATCCAAAGTGGTCAAACTTAAGCTTGATGCGTCGGCCTGTCTATATAGCGGCTCTATTTTGAATACGTTTAACAAAATCATTTAAATTTAAAGTAGGCTCCAGTAAGATTTGTAAGACCGAAACATGACAAAAATGTACTATGAACAATAATGTATTTTCATTATGAGCACATTATTGAGCTATAATGTGCTCAATAATGTGCTCTTACATTATGATCTAGTTATTATATAGTAAGCTTAAACTAGAGCCGCTATATAGATCTTTATAGTCTATATAGTGACCTTAGTTTAAACGATGGAACTATTTGACGTTCTTGTGGTGTCGCGAGTAGCTTTCAAATTTAGTGCATAAATATGCACTATTCTTAAGTTTGGGGAGTAAGTTTCGTATTTTAAATTACTGATGACGTAATGTATAAAATATGTAAAAACAATATTCCAAAAATATTGCAGAATTTTCTGTATTTTAAGGGAAGTTCGGTCTTTGATGGTCTTGACTAGCTGCCAGGGCAGCTAGATTAGCTTCCTGAGGCATGTTGATGAATAATGTCCCTCCCTAACTTTTGCCTCATTTTAATGTTATATTATTTGATATAATTCAATGTTCACAAGATTTCAAGACATATTAAGCACGTGGCCCGCTTATGCTCCAAGCAGCCTGCTGCGTGGCCCGGTTTTGCACTGGCGCTTCGCGCCTTTAAAGTAGCAAAGAAAGTTTCAACAAACGACTCGCCGTCAAGGCGGCTCGCTAAAAGGTGCATCACATCTTTAATTTTTTCCTTAATCAAAAAATCATTCGAATTATTGAAATGCTTCGCGCCTTCAAAATGTTGAGAAAAGCTTCAGCAAGTTCAGCTAGCTGTAGTGAAAGAAGCAGACATAGATAAAAACTCGGTTTTTAATATAAGTAGATGGCATTCCAACTAATTTATATTTCAAAAAATTACAAGTAGCTAGCAATAAAAGAAGAATTTATGTTTCAAAAAATTACAAGTAGCTAGCGATAAGAGTATAATTTATGTTTCAAAAAATTACGAGTAGCTGGCGATAAAAGTACTACGTACGTGGCCCGTTTATGGGTTTCATATTTGATTTAGTTAAGCCTTTACTCAAAATTCTCATTATCACTATTATTTCTGTTTCATAGCATTCACGTTTTTTAACAATGGATTTCATATTTAATCACTTAGGATAAATCGCTTTAAATTTGACTAATTATTAATTGATATCTTCGTTAATTTTATCGAATAATCTCTATATATTAAAAAAATTAAGCTCCAGGATATTGTGAATGGATGTTTGTGGCTGGCCTGCTTCCAGGCGGCCCCATAGCTCCTACAGACTTGAAACTTGGTACAAAATTGGTTCGAACCCTGTAGATTTGCACCTCGGAGCCATTTTTCCTAATTTCAAATTAGTTTTTTTTAATTCATTTTTTAAGCATAAATTTCACATACTTCACCAAATTAGGGGGAAAAAATCGCCCCCCTAATGTTATACATCGTTGGAAAGAGATTTTTTTTCTATAAAAGAAGTTTGTTCCATTTCTCTCCGTTAATTACAGCAGGAGATAGACGTGATTCTAATTTAGACATTTTTCAAGGCTCACCTCGAGCAAAATTCGATCACATTCAACCAAATTGCTCCAAAACTCTTTCCGCAAGGTCGTGTTCCAACAGCAAAACCAGTGACTCTTCGCTTTGTTTCTTGCTTGTCTTAATTCAGCTAACTATACACGATTGCTTTTATCGTATATTTTCTTTAGTTTCTTTTTAACATTTAAGAAAGGTTTGTCATTATTCTTACGGTGTTTCATTTTGTTTACATGATTTCATATGAATTATGTTGTGTGTTTGAGTTATTTTTTCTACGAGGGAAAGGAACTGGATTTTCTCTTTGGGCTAGATATTTTACTATGTTTTTTAACTACCAACATGTATTTTTCATGTTTTATACCAGGATGCGGAGGGGGGGGGGTCTCTTTTACTAATTTGGCGAATTATTGTGAATTGTAAAGGTCTGTGGTTTTTAAGGGTATGTGAGAGTTTTAGTTAAAGGAAATGATTATTTTACATCAAGATGCGGGAGGGGTATGATTTTCTTTTTCAGCGGGGACGCCGTATTCGGTGGCATATAGTCGTTTTGACGTCAAAACACCAGAAGCAGGTTGGTGATCGAGCCGCTGAAGGCGGTGAGGTAGTCGCCGCAAGCGACGAAGGGGGGTTGGTGAGCGAAGCAAGCAGGAGGCAGATCCCCCTAGTTATATAAATTAAAACTAATAAAGCCTGAAAAATTACCAATCTATCAATACCTGGTTCGACTTTCAGTTCATTGGCGTCCAGGAGAAAGAAGCATGACGTAGATACATAGAAAGAAAGTAACTCAGTTTTTAATATGAGTAGATACTAGAGACTTTTTACCTTGGTATTAATTAACTTCAGTACTGAATACAGTTGGAAGAATATGGATACGTACAGATGAGAAGTTTAAGGATAAATATTTTTAAACTAATCACTTTCCTATTTAACTTAGCACATCGTTGTTCGAAGCCTCTCAATTGAAATCTTAAGAACGTAAGAGTAATAACGTTTATTTTTTGTTGCCAGATTCGCTCAATATAGATAAAACACAAAATTAAGCGAAGAAAAGAAACTGAGTTGCAATATATCAAGAAAAATATTAACTTAAGTGGAGTTGCTACAACTGGCTTGTTTTACTAATTTGGTGGAATATTTTTTCATACAGTAATTACTGCCTTTAACTGTATTTATTATCACAACTTAAATCGAATTGAAAACTTTTGCCCAGAAATATTCATAAAATTACTTTATTTGCAACCTGTTTTACGTGTCACTAGATTAAGAACAGCTACTGTTAGAATTACACCGAAAAACATGATCGAAATTTTCCTTAGACTTTTACCAAGGTTAGAATATTCATGGCTTTCGAGATAATGCGAAGCACAAAAAGTTTTCAGTTTATTAATCATAAAACCAGTGTTCCAGATAGTTTGATAGTGTGCTACGAGCTGAAGCGTCATTTGGAGTTAAAAAAGGCATAAAAATATTGTGATGATAAGCGAAGAATTTATATTTTCCCTCATTTTACTCTGTAAAATATAATTTGAAGTTTATAAACCTCTATAAAATGTTTATCTTTTTTTCTTCATAATAGTATTCAGCATATCTTAATGTTTGTAGTACTGTTTTTTTATGTTCTGTAACTTACCATATCTTTTTTTTTTTTCAGAAACTGTTTACAAAATGAGGGAAGACAATTCTGCTCCATCATATGTGTTCAAGCTAACTAATGCAATTTCAAAATATTTATTATGATCTAACTCTATCATAAATTTATATCATAATCATGCCTCGTTTACGCATTCGAAGATTGCTTCTGACTCTATTTATTGTTGTGTGCTCCACATTCCTAGTTCTAAATCTCACCTCTAATTCTCATCAGGCAATGTTGATTGCTGCCAAAACTGGAGACCGTGAACTGCCTGCAATGTTTGAATTTGGTGCCGGTAGAAGGCCAAAGTTCGAAAACTCTCCCACTACATCCACCCAAAATGTTGTCATAACAGAAAAGTTACAAAAATCCGAAAGCAGAAAATCGTCTTTTAATCGTCCAAAGAGAATGGAGCCGAATCATCATCATATGGAAAGGAAAGCAAACATGATGGCTGGCCCATTAGTGATTGATTCTAACCAACCAATAACAAAACTTTGGTTCATGAAAGGTGGAGGAGTGAGACCTCAACCCGCAGCTGCATATTCAAAGCCACTATTATGGCCTGAACAAGACTCGGGAGACAGGATCGTTGAACAACTTATGTATGTTCCTCCCAACTACACTTCCAGTTGGAATTTCTCAGCGCCGACTTCGGTGTTGGCTCCCATGTCCCAAAAGCAAAAGCTGAAGAAGATACTTCTGTACTTTGGCAAGGGCGGCTGGAACGACTTGCCTCTTGGCAGAACAGTGTTTCTCAGGGATAAATGTCCGGTCAATACGTGTGAATTGACAACTTCGCTCAAAGATGCGGAAAATGTAGATGCCCTGTTCTTCAAAGACCGATTTCTTTGGCCGTTCTACAAAAGGAGACCGAACCAGGTCTGGATATTGTTCCTCCTTGAGTGCCCACTTCATACTCAAGCTTTCAAAAATCTCAAAGATGTATTCAACTGGACAGCAACCTACAGGCATGATTCAGATCTAGTCGCACCATATGAAAAATTTGTTCCTTATAATATCAGTTCCGGATATACCAATCACAAAAATGAAATTATTGGTGATACTACTAATTATGCAGCCAACAAGACTAAGAAAGTGGCATGGTTCGTGTCAAACTGTAACGCCAAAAACAAAAGATTAGAGTATGCAAAAGAATTGGGCCAGCATATAGAGGTGGACATTTATGGGTCTTGTGGCAATAAAAAATGTCCACGTACCCTGACACATAAGTGTTTCCGAATGCTGGACAAGGACTACAAGTTTTATTTAGCTTTCGAGAATTCAAATTGCAAGGACTACATTACGGAGAAGTTTTTCATAAATGGACTTAGGTAAGTAACATTGGTTTCATTTTTGTTTATGATTAAGGAATTAAGTACACACAATTAATAAGTAAGACTGATATTAATGTATGCAATCAAGCAAATTAGAAACTGGATTTCAAATTAGAATTCTTGCAGCATTGTAAAAATCTATTTATAAAATACATTTTGGCTTTTTTTTGCTGTCTGAGTAGACTATTAAGGATATAAATTCAGACTAAAGACAGGGGATGGGAATGAAATTTTAGTACTTATACTAAGTCTCCACTTGAATGATTAATATTTATTACTATTAAACACCTATAACTTTATTCTTTATATGTAGGCAAATAAATAATAACAATAGAAGAAGATATAATATTTTCTGAGTTAGCTATGAGCCTGGGACAAGATATTGCACATTTCTAGGGCATTGCACATGTGCGAAGGAGATCAAGAAGTAATTCCACCTTATATCATAAAAACTTTATTAATAAACATAAAACTGAAGAAATTCCAGATTATAACCTAAACTTTCCTCTTCAGAACACTTCTGTTCAACATAGCCACTTTGTGACTTCCAAAGCAGCAATTATACCTTAATCAGACCCACAAGAGATGCTCAATGCACCAGGCAACATTTTGAGCTATAACGCACACACTTTTGTCTCCTCAAATAAGTTCATCAGCGCGTTTTTGATTTGTGACTCGTGTTGCCCGGCTGCTTCTTAGTTTCTCCGAAATTGTTGTTTCTTGTTTCCAAAATTCTTCATACAGCTCTGCACGCTACTGCTTGCCGATAAAGCATCTTAATGAACATTCATAGGTCATTTGTCTCCTCAAATAAGTTCATCAGCACGTTTTTGATTTGTGACTCGTGTTGCCCGGCTGCTTCTTAGTTTCTCCGAAATTGTTGTTTCTTGTTTCCAAAATTCTTCATGCAACGCTGCACATTACTGCTTGCCGTTAAAGTATCTTAATGAACATTCATCGATCAATTATGGCTTTTCTTAGATGAAAAGCCTTCTTTCGCCAGAAATTTAATAATGTCCTTTTTTTAGCTTCAATATCTATGGCACTAATCAACCAATATGAAAAGATTATACTTTCAAGTAGAGTAAGCTTACCTCCATACTATTGAGAGTATACACTGTAACAACTAGGGATGTATCGGTAAGCAAATGGCCAATTACCGATTAATTGACAAGGCTTACTAATGATCATGATTACTACTTTTTCCATCCCTTTTTTTCCTTTCATAACTTAAATTCCAGAAGTATTCTTAATATCTGGTAACTTTTTAAATTTCACCAAACTTTTCATTGAGTCACAATATTCAACCTCCACAGTGTTGCCTTCCTTGAGGAGAAGTGCATTGGGACATGCCGTAATGGAATTGAAGGGGAACAACTTAATAAAGACGTTGTATATATGAATTTCAACTGGTAGTTAGAAATATTTTCCACTACAAAGAGAAGTTTACATTATTGCAACTTGTACCAATTCAGGAAACTTTTTTTTTCAAATATAACATTATTTCCATATGACATGGGTAGAAGCAAGCGAAATCCCAAAACGTCACCCGGAAATGACGTGTAACGTTTCGGGATTTTTTCATAATGCATTATGTGTAAAAGAAACAAATTTCAAGCTAGGGAGGTGTTACTATTTAGTCCACCCTCGTGTATAGTTTCCTTTGTTAAAAAGAGCGCACATATTATATTAATCTTATATGTAAATATTTTATTACTCTATTGTGATGTGAACTGAGGTTGAACGGAACTATAAAAAGAAAATTGGGCGAACAAACAATGACATATACTAGTGCTACTTACTTTTTTTCCTGCAATAAATGCTATGCAACTATGCAAGGGAAAGGTAATTCACAAGAGAGACAAGTATGTAAACAATCCTAACTTTTGCGATGCAGGGTTTTGCTTCATCTCCGTCAATTTGAATACCCGAACTAGGTGATGATCTTGTTTTACTCTCACTCACTTTTTCTGGTTTATTGTTACGGCAGAAATGACTCTTTTGACAAAATAAGATTTTTTTGCGCTTCGAAAATTAGTGCTTGAACTACAAAAAGTTTTTATGCTGCCCAAATTTTCACTTTCCTTCGCCGACGTTAAAGTATGTAAGTAGCGTGAGCGGGCTACTGATTCCACATGAAAAACATAAAAGAATATTTTCATGATGAATAAGAGGATCGTGTTTGAATATGTGAGAAAATAGATATTCTATTATTTTTCTGCAAGGGAAATAAAATGGAACAGTAATGTGCATGCAATAAAACTTTATTAGTGTAAGTGCATGAGTCAAGGAAGTAGCTGCTATTTCCTCCGTGTAATTACGTGTAATATCACTTGATCAAGAAGTGATAAACAATCTGGGGCGTGCATCCCTGTAAGTATAAATGAACTCATTCTTTACTACTCAAAGACACCACATAAAAAGTTAGACTTCGTAATATCTCTCTCTCTTTCTTTTGTCTATTCAAATTTTTAGTATCTTATTTTTGACCATATTTTGATATTTTTTAATATTGCAAGTATGTATCAAAAACACAGAGTTATGAAAATTAGGGCCTTGCAAGTTTAAAGGAAACGCGCTGTATACTGAAGAAAATATTCTTGGAGATATTCGCATTTCCAAGAATTCCTCGCATATTCAACACAATTAAGAATAATTTTAAATTATATCTGGTACTGACCTCAATTTGATTTTTTTTGGTCGGTCTGTATGTTAATTCTTTTTTTCGGCGGGGGGGGCGGGGGCATTTGTATTCAAAACGTGAATCATAAAATTGAGCGAAATTTGGTACTAGTACATTCTCCTACAGAAACAGGAAAGGTTATGTTTTGGCACTGACTGCTTCAAGAAGCGGCACACTCTACTGTTTCTCTCATTAAGCAAGACTGCCGTATCTCAAAAAGCAACGAAAGGACTCGGTCAAATTTTGCATGTAAGTGAACCTGATATAAAATATGTGCTCATTAAGTTTTTTCTGTTAAAAGCAAAGGTTCTCTTGAATCCACCACCTCGCCATTGCCCCGCATCAAGTGAATGATGTCATGAATATATTTGATGAAAGTATGCAGTAAAACTTATTTTAAAATTAAATGTGATAAACATTACTAATTTCAGTTTGGATCTCTGATTTTTGCAGTTTTTTTTGAAACATTATCTTCCATCCCAGACACCTTTGCAGCATTTCTTCCTTTATACCAGAAAATAAAAGCTAAGTCTGAAGTTTAAAGCTGAAGAAAATCGATACCCCATTGTTAGGAGACATTAGCGCAAGAAAAATGAGCTTTGACTGAAATACAAAACATCAATCCTTTAAAATCCATTTGCTATCTGTTACATACTTACTCTAAGCTAAGTGGAAAACAAAAGGGGAAGCTGATAGATAAGAAATGTTCTCTTCTTTAGTTTGACCATCTACATAAATTATTCATGGAGGGAAAATAAATCCAACTTTTCATGGCGACGCTAAAATATTCCGTTTTACGACTCGTTTGGAAGAAACTCGAGTATTCCTATTTGTTTTCTAAACACTTTAAGTACACGACGTCTCGTTTCTCCCGCCTTTGTCTGGGAAGAATTTTTTTAGCGTCTTTTTTGTTACGATGAAAGTCGTCAAGTTTTTTTTTTCTTGCTTTGAAATTCTAGTGGGAATTACTTTTTCTATAGGACTTGTTTCTAAGTTTCTACGTTCTATACGGAGACTTGAGCTAGCTTCAAAGGAAATGTTTTTCAACTTATTTACTCAGTCATTACCGATTGGCTCTGATATAGAATGATTTTTAGTTTGTAAGGTTTCATTTAAATAAAACATTTTAGTTAACAAAAGCTTTAGAAAAGTTAAAATCCCAAGGGAAATAAATAAATACAGTAGACGCTCGTTATAACGACCACACGTTATAAAGACCATCCTAATATAACGACCGGTGAGAAAACCCCCATCTGTATCCCAATATACTCTATGTTCTACCTCTTATAGCGACCATTCGTTATAAAGACCTTTTTTCTGTAGGACGGAGAGGGTCGTTATATCGAGCGTCGACTGTAGTAACATGTACGAATGAACAAGAAAAATAGTTTCATAAGTAGAATTTTAGTATATTTTAGTTGGTAGTTCTTGCGAACCATTAACCTGTTGCAATGTCTAATCGTCATCTAAAATTATTGAAAATATTAACTTTGTGTGGGAGAAATTTGCAATAATGATTCAACATATCATATGTGTTTAAAAATTATAGGGATTTTTATACATTTTCCCGTATGACGTACAGGAAATATTCTCACTAACAAGTCCTAACGCAAATTTTGGCCTACATTTCCGCATATGTACCAACGAGTTCCGATCATTCCAATATAATGATGGCGAGTATTCTACTGTCATCTGTATGTACCCAGACAGCACGAAACGTCCAATGGATGTCCATTTTATGTCCTGAACGTCCGAATCTGGTCTGATGTCAAAATCGGTGAAATTTGGCGATCCTTAGGTGCGCCTCACAGGACGTCCCACGGACTATTTTTTTTTAGGTCTAAGGATGACCAAAAGTGATCCGCATCCTTTCAGGACGTACCACGGACTTTTCTTCCAGATGTCCTGGGAACTTATCTCTAAGGATGTCCCAAGTCTCAACAAAATCAATTGTTTTAGGACATTATTTTCAAGTTGTAGGGGAAATTTTATTTTTTATTTTCTCAATGAAATTTACTACAAATGACAGTAAACTATGATGCACAAAACTTATACGAAGCATGAAAATAATATTTAAACTAACTAAACATAAAAATATGCTACAAATTTTTGAAGGAAAAAACTCCTTGAAAAAATACAATTTTTTAAAATTTTACAATTAAATATGAAATGGGAAGCTAAAAGTAGCTAAACAACTAATTTGAAAAACCAAATAAATACAAAACAAGCTTGTGTTTGTCCGAAATATTTTTTTAAATTATGTCATGGTATACTGTAAAATTCGATGACATGAGGTCATCCTAAAGAGGTCATCACATAGGACGTCCCAAGTACAAATTTTATTATTGTCCTCCGGATAGCCTGAAGTAAACTGCAACATTTCAGGACGTACGAAGGACTTTATTTTCTGACATCCTGCGGTCTTAATTCTTAGGATGTCCTGCAAATAAGTCAAATCAGTCGATTATAGGATTTATTAAACTTCGAAAATTCTTATTTTGAGTGAAAGTGGTGAGTACGAAGTGATTTTTTTTCCATATTCATCGATGAAATTTTTGGACTTCTAATATGCTTTATTCTAAATGGAAAAGTGGGCGATTTGTTCCGAAGAACTTGGATTTTTTTAAAGGTAAAGTTGAAATATTTAACTTCTATAAAGCTGAGAAATGAACGAAATACATAAAAATTGAATTATTTTCAAAGTATATTAATGAACAAAAAAATAGAAGAACATTTTATTAGTCAAAAATGATTTAGTTCGAATTTTTGTGTGTGAAAATGGACATTCATTTTTAAAACGTTCATGATAGTCAAAATTCTTGCAAATACACCATTTTCTGTTATAAGCACACACATTTGAAATTTGTTATTATAATTCTTAAATAGTTTACTTTAGGGCAAGAATACGGGTTTTTTTTCTTTCAAATATATTTGAATTGTATTAGTATTACTTAAAAATCGTTCACTGATGCAATATTTTTTATTATTAAAATTTTAAAAATAGTTCTGAAATAGTTTTCCAAAACAATAGTTTTTCGCACCGAGGTTGAAGAAATGCCCTAATGCCGAAAGGATAGCTAACATTATTTTTTTATTTCTGAAATCAAAAGGGCTTTTTTAATTCCAAAAAGATTGAAATTATGACACTATACCACCGACAAAGTGGTATAGTGGTTAAGACACTTGTCTCTTACGCCCAACAGCGCGGGTTCGAATCCGACTCCAGTCGGTGGATTTTCCTGATGCAGAAAATCGACAGCACTCATGTCGTATGATTATGCGGCATGTAAAAGATCCCTCGAGTACTTGTAGACAGCCAAAGTATTAATGAAATAATAAGTTGAACATTTGATGTATAGTCCGTCTAATGTTCTAAAGAGAACCAAAATTTTTACAGCCATAGTTCGTAGGACGTCTTTTGTTCATTTTAATTAGTCTAACGTCCGAAGGACCAACCACAAAAGCTTGGTTCTAGACATAGCCAATAAAAGAACGTCTGACATCATTTGAACAACCTGGGGATAATGTTTTCTGAACGTCCTGAGGACCACGAAAGTCTTAAGTCCTCGGGATGACTGCTGACAACACAGGAACCAACTGGGGAAGAACACTTCGCGGACATTGAACGGTCCCTAGGCTGTCCCTCGATCACCGCGGGATGAAATTTAAACGTCCGAAGGATGAGTTAATATTTTGAGTTAGTCCTGAAATGACATTTCTAGGATGTCCAAAGGACAAAGTAGTGCTGTTTGGGTAGGCGTCTACAAACTATTCTCTGGTATGCAATGAAGAACACAAATCCGTGATAGCAGTGAAGAAAATGTTTGGAAATGCTCTTATCTTAGGGTGTAGTTATTTTATAAACTGTTCGAAACGTTTTTTTCTCTGTTATTCCAGATGAATTACGTTCTGCACTGCATACCAGAGAATAGCTCGTGTCTTCTCATTTAGGGTCACCATTTTCGATTTTTTTCTCCTTATAAAAAGACGTAACAGAAAAAAAAAACAAAAAAAATTGCTGGTAAACTTTAAGAAAACAGCTGCTTAATTTTGCAAATATCACCCTCGTAGAGCTTAAACTTTATTTAGTCGACTCGTTCAAATTGAGTTCGTTTGATTTGGACACCTTGTATAACTTGCTATACTACAACGTTTCCTATTCCATTTTACACCAAACTGCATCAGCACATTACACCCTGAGTGAAAATGTTTTTAATGATGAAATTAATGACGGCAAATCAGAAAGCATGCGGGCGTGTCCAAAAAATTGTATAGAATAATTCATGGTCGGAGAATATTTATGATAAAGATTTTGTTAGTACAGCAATTGGTATGCTAAAGCCTTTAAGCTAAAAGCACTATAACGTGATTAACTTGCCGTTTATTGTTCTTGCATTGTAAAACTTCCAACCATGTTTCACATATTTCATTTTTCTTTTCAGTCGCAATATCGTCCCTATTGTGATGGGAGCTCGACCAGAAGATTACGCAAGGGCAGCTCCACCCCATTCTTACATCCACGTCGACGATTACGCTTCACCCAGAGAACTAGCCGAGTATTTGAACATTCTAGATAAGAACGATACTCTGTACAACGAGTACTTCAGGTGGAAGGGTACTGGAGAGTTCGTCAACACCTATTTCTGGTGCCGAATGTGCGCCATGCTGCACGCTCCACCCTACTACAAATCGTATCCCGACATGCACCGCTGGTGGGCAGGTGCTGGCACCTGCAATGCTGGACACTGGCGGCAACAAACTCCAAAGAAGCCTCAGCAACAAGTGGGAACTACAGAACATATTAAAGACGACAATGGTTAAATAAGGAGGCTAACCAATTCTGGATTTATATATGTCATAGCATTTCTGACTTGATGCACTAATTCAGCCTAAGCTGAGCGTTTTCGTGTGTGATGTCATGCGCCTAGGATGAGCACAATGTGTCATAGCTAGGGTATATTCGCTGTACATATTTGCACCCGCGACAATTCCCACCGCAAAGTGATTTTTATAGAAATGTCAATAAAACAGAACGCTAAAAAGTTCAAAATTGATATTCAAAGAAACTAAGCATTCCGCAATGAATAGATCTGCATTCCTTCAATTTATAGAATTGCTTGTGACGCTAAAACATTCCATGTGTGTCCTGTAATTGTGAAGGGACACTTCTGCAAATTGAGGAGAAGCAGAAGTTCGGCAACTGTAGATATTTTTTAATATCAAGCCTGGAGTTATCCCTGTGAAAACGAAGACAGTATTCAATGCTATTCATAATTGGTAAGAAACCAAAAAATTCAAAATATTTCATGAAAATTCAAAAATGATACATTAGTTCAGTGGTTCTCAACCGCTGGTCCGGCGGACTACCACCGGTCCGTAGAAAAAATGTGGCCGGCCCTCAAAAATTTTTACCTACTTGAGTTTAAAAAATCCCTTGTTAAAAATAATGAACAAATAAGATAAATACAATGAGAAATTAATTAATTAAATAAATAAATAAAAAAAGTAAAACTTACTATACGAAATATTTTGCGTTAATTTTGTGATTACTTTTCATAAGTTTCTGTGATTTTTTTTTGTCCTATTACATGTGTATGATCACAATAAAATTTGATAATGAAATTGGCTTACCAGTTTTTTAAGACCTAACCTAAACCTAAAACTTCTTTTGTTAAAAGAAGTCTTCATTTTTTTTTCACAAAATCGTACCGGTCCTCGGGTCAAAGTAGGTTGAAAAACGCTACATTAGTGGATGCAATCCGCTGACATTATTTCAAATTATGACTTGTGTGAAATCCTAATGAAGGAATTTACAAATATTTATAGTTAAATAAGAAATTCTACGAACTTAATTTATATGTTTATGTTCTCCTTAAAGTAAACTATAAGTTATTTTTAAACATTTCGATTTATTTTGATACTCTTCATTCATAAAATTGGAAAAATAATTTATTTACTGGTTTAACTGTATTTTTTGACATGTAAATAAAAGCATAAATGCCAAAGACTAATAGTATTTCTTTTGTTTCCTTCGTAGCAACTGAACACAATAAACTCTTACAAAACTTCAAAATTACTAACTACCTTACCTGGGTTTTTCACCTCAATGTAAAACAACACTACTGGGAGTATAGCTACAGATGTTGATCGAAATTACTTTATCACGGCTTTTAAATTATCAATTACAAGTCGTTTAGCTAAAAAAGTTGATTTTGTCATATGTTTATAACCTGGAACTAAAACTACACAATACAGGGTAGAACTGCAGTTGTGTTTTAAAGTTTTTGACTATTATAGTTTATAGTGATGCGTAACTCATGCTGTCTTATGTTTTTCTGAGTATTATATAAGGTAAATATAAATCCTAGTTATTGCCGACTGTTACTTACTCATGTCTTTAGCAGATAACTGGAACAAAACAAGGCATGAAAAAAAGAAAAAAAATGAAAACGGTATTTTTTCATCTGTTGGTATTATGATTGCAATTAATAAAATTGGTCATCATAGTTTCTTAGTGGAGGTATACTTTAAAAATAATATATAGAAATAATTTTCCCGCCGATTATTTGTAAAAAAATTGCCGTTTATTAATAATTGCCGATTAATTGGTGCCGCCGATTAATCAGTGCATCCGTAATACAAATATTTTTTCAAGAATATAAGATAAGTAGTTAAATACTATAAAGAGAAATATTAAAAGTTTGCCATACATTGTTTTCCTCCAAGTAATGAATAATGCGGAAATAGTTAGAGCCCCGTAAGAAGAAAAATACATTAAAAAAAACAATCATTTTTGAGCAAAGTTTTTCTATCATGCATTTCTGTTTTCCAAAAAAATAATGAAAAAAAAAATCCTTCATGCTATAAAGGAGAAAAAAATGCATGTTAAATGTGAGAGGCCAATATCTTTTAAAAATTGCTTCGGAGTGTTATCAGTGAAAGCGCTTCAATTTTCTTATCTGAAAAGGGTTGCACACAATTGCTCTCTAGGCAGAAATTTGGTGAAAAAAGAATTTTATCTTGAATCTAAAGCCTCGCCTGACAGCCACGACTAGAAAAATGAGTGTTTGGAAAATTTTGAGCTCATCTTTTTTTAAGTGATGTAGTTGAACGGTATTTAAATTGTTTGACATATTTCCAGGCTTCTCCTTTTGTGATGTGCGATGAAATATCCATCTTTTGTTTAAGGAGAGGAAAAAAAAGCCTGGTATAGTTTTTATATTTTTCGGGAGAAGAAAATAAATGAGAATGAAATAGAAGCTCACTACGGCTAGACTAAAATGAAAATTTAAGTTACACATTGCTCAATTTATCAGTTTAAGTCCAAAAAAAGGGACTGTTCGTTTCCATAAAAAGTTGCATACATTACGTTATTTTGAAAAATAGGGATGATCTTGTCGCAGTAGCAAAAGGGATTGTGAAAGGTTATGACGCACAAAAACTCGAGTGGAATTTTATAATTGTCGTTCAAAATTCAGGCTTAAATACACTGCTCGACATTGAAAATGCAACACCAAGAAGGAGTGGTCAGAAATTCATGCAAATTTTACCGTAGACGCACGTCACTGAGTTATGTGAATGATATGAAATGCGCAGCTCTCCGACGCACGTGAAGTAAGATATAAGAAAATGAAGTTGAAAAGTGGGCTATGTTCATGTTGGTTTTTCTGCCGGGCTAATTATCGGAGAAATTTGGTTTTTGTCTCGAAGGATACGTGTGATAGGAGGAAATGCCACGCCGTCCTCAACGAAGACACTTCCAGCATATAGACGACTTTACAAGGGGTATTGATCGGACTGAGAAGGGGAGGTTGGTCCATACGTCAAATTGCAGCTGATACCCACATGGATGCAAGCACTGTGCATCGGCTGTGTCGGAGATGGTTGGAAAGAGGAAATATAGCCACATTGAGGGCTGCAGGTGCAGCCAGAGTGAGACGTCAGACCGCTTGGATCGACGGATTCACCGACAAGCTGTGGCGGACCCGCAAGTCACTTGTACGTCGATTCTGCAGCACGTGCAAGGTTCCCTGGATGTTCCTGTGTCGACCAGAACCATTTCCCGTCGACTGGTTGCACGTGGCCTGCAATCACGGCGCCCGCTAAGAAGACTGCCATTGACCTCACATCACAGACTCCAACGTTTGGAATGGTGCCGGACCAGAGCGACGTGGATGGCAGAATGGCAAACCGTAGTGTTCTCAGATGAATCCCGCTTCTGTTTGTCCAGCGATAGTCATCGCCAGAGCCTGATTACCGCAAGGGCACGCGGGGCACAAGCCCCACCTCTTAGATTTCAGGGGGGCCCAAAATCCCCTTACTTTATCCAACGCCTCCTTAATATTAAATGCCTAGTGTAAATTATACTAAAATGCCTATTGTGTATTTTACTATTAATACTAACAGCCTACTGTGTATGTTGACGTATATTTTTGTCTTAATAATTTGGTAGCATTGTTATTTTTTTTAATTGATCTTTGCACAAAACTTATTTTTCATTCTGATATCGTAAGATGTTTTTTACTTGTAACACATAACTGATATGAGAAGGGGGGGGGGGGGCGAGGGGCCCTGAAATAGAAATGTGCCCCTTGTCCAATGTTAGAATGATCGGGCTCTGGTCATCGCATACGTGTGTGGCGTCGACGTGGAGAAAGATCGAATCCGGCAGTAACTGTGGAACGCCCCACAGCGCGACAACGTGGCATAATGGTTTGGGGCGCTATTGCATACAATTCCGTATCACCTCTAGTTCGTATTCGGGGCACTATGACGGCCCAACGATATGTAGATAATGTACTGCTGCCGGTGGCAATCCCCTACCTTCAGGGTCTGCCAAATGCAATTTTTCAACAGGATAACGCCCGGCCTCACAGTGCTCGAATCAGCCAACATGCTCTACGAGGTGTGCAGATGCTTTCCTGGCCACCATACTCTCCTGACTTGTCATCAATCGAACATGTGTCGGACGTGATTGGACGCCGTTTGCAGAACCTGTCACTGCCTCGTTCAGAGGACGAACTGTGGCAAATGGTTGAAAGGGAATGGAGTGCCATCCCTCAGGACACCATCCGCAGGCTTATTGACTCCATGCCTAGACGTGTTTCTTCGCGCATCGCTGTCCGCGGTGGTCCTACTTCTTATAGAGCCGACGCCGTCCTCGCTCTAAATTTTGCTTATTTATTTTGAAATAAATATCACTTATTGTTCCATGCTGTCTCTGTCTTACGGTCCGTCTACGGTAAAATTTCATCAATTTCTGACCACTCCTTCTTGGTGTTGCATTTTCAATGTCGAGCAGTATACATCAAATGCTATAGGGAAGAGTAGATTTAAATAATAATGGAATAGCAATGTTATTAAAAAAGCTGTAATATTTTTGCCCTTATTTTAACAAAATCCTTAAGTTATAGAAGGCGCTCAATGGCGGATAAAATTTTGCCACATGAGATTTTACCGCCAAATTTTTAGCAGTTATTCTTTAAAAATCGGCAAAGCAGGAAAAATATTTCGAATAAACTATTATTGTGAGTATGCTTAAAAGCTCGCATGTGCTGTACTAAGATTCAATGTAATTAAGATTCAATGAATGAGTTTTTGATCATGAATCGATTCTAATAGAACTGTTTGCAGTTCTTGGATTGGTAAGCGATAGTAAGCACGGTTGGGAGGTCACCTAGTCTAAATAGAGAAATGAATGTTTATCTGTTGATCTTTCATAGACGCAGAAACAACCGCTCCGATTTGCTAAAATATTATGTTTATTTGTAGCAGAACTGGGCCTGCTTAGAGACCAGTTTGAAAGCAATCCAACAGGCATTTCTTCCTTTATTACAATTTTAAGTACAGTATCTAGATAAATTATCTACTTCTGCAGAGAAAAAATTCTTACATATACTAACATATACTAACATTATATATTTAAGATAAATAAAAATTATATAAAACACAATTCAAAGCGAAACACATTTTCCCATACCATTAAGGGCTGTATAACGCACATTATGATGTCAATGTACCAGGATGGTACTAGGATGGTGACTACTCTACAATGGTCCAGAATAGTAACTCCAAATAAAATAATGACTATCTGTTGAAAAATATACCTGACAAAGGCGGGCGGAAGTCGTTGCTTTTCGCCTTTTTACCGGGCATGATGGCTTCACTGACTATCTGCATCGTGTTGGCGTAAACCCAAAGATTATATACCCCTTGTGTGACAATAAAAATGAACTAATTAGTAAGCCTTATCGACTGACTTGAGAGATTCACAGTCATCAAGTTATTGGAAGCGAGAGGTCTAATCGTAAGACAACCTTTGGTTACTGAACTTTTTTGATGTTATTTTTGTTATGTTTTTTTTATGTCAATAATTTTATAACTGTCTATTTTTTCTCTTGTTCTTAGTCACAGTAGTTGTAAAAAAATAAGCACATCTTTTCTTGCAGTTAGCATTATTACTCTTGTAATAATGCAACTTACAAGATGCATTATTACAAGACTAATTTAGTTGCATTATTACTCTTGTAATAATGCAACTAAATTAGTTGTGTAGTTTGGCTTCCAAAACATGCGTAGTTATGATAATTATAGTGGAAAAATTAATGTAGCATAAATTGTTAAGAAGTTTTCGGTAGAGAGAGAGAGAGAGAAAAAAAAAACACGAACTTACCTCAAAATAACGATAGTACAGTCAAACTCGGTCATTTAATTGTGACTCACACAAAGTAGTTGTTAAAGAAATCTCATTTTGTGTATCTGACTGCAGTTTATCGATAATTACGAGAAATACGAGGATGTTGGCATCCATCCCGAGAGCAGGAACTCTCCTTGATGTGTCCTATGCATTTCTTTGGTAGAAAGAAAGAAATTTAAATGATTATTTTACTTTATAAATAACCTAGATCGTTGACGTCACAAATTTGTCTTGGTGAAACAGATATGAAAAACACATTAAGGTAAATCATTAAGATTTATTAAACTTAAGATTTATTAAAGATTACAAATTATTCAAGTCAAAAGTTAATTTTCAAAGAAAACATGTAGAATTTAGATTAAATCAATCCAGCATTACCAATTCAGAAACGAATATTCACAAATCAGAAAAATTGAAGAATTTTACCGATGAGATTCCACTCAGTTGTAGTCACCCACTTGGCCGCTCATCTAATATCTCTTCGAACACCCGAAAACATAAATTTGCCGATGTTGAAGCAGGATAACTTATTCTCAGGAACTTCACCGTAACAGGTTTGGGGCAGGCCAGTTCAAAAAATTTTGAAAAATTGCATCCACGTCATAGCTCCATACCAACAGTCATCACAAGAGCAGAGTGCACCGTCAACAGGTGACGCAATACCTGTGTGGGTAGGCACATAGGCTGTGGCTGAAGAGCAAGAGAGAGAGAGAGAGATCAACTCACAGCCAATGCTTTTTATAGTTGATCAGGCGAAATTCCCGTCATCAGCCTTCATTTACATATTTTCTAAAAATCTGCCAAAGAAACATTAAAAAAACTCGAAGTTCTTGTTGTGGCAACATAAGGAATGACTGATGGCACAGAATCTAATTCACTGTCTGATTCACCATGAAACCGTGTAGGGTCAGGTGGGGTAAAATGGGTCAAAACAGATCAATTTTAAAATCATGCTTTGATAGCAAATAATATATTGATTCAACCAGTGAATAAACTGCTCAGGATATGCAAATGACTCTTCCTCGTGACATTTAAAGTGAAATATCTCGGAAAAACAAAATATTGATACCGATAAATAAGTTTGAAAATGTGTTGTCAATGACTCATTTAATCCCATAGCGTGGGGTAAAATAGGTTACTAGTGGGGAAAATGAGTCATGCTTTAAAGGATTTGATTTCACGATTTACTGAGTAGTAGTTTCATTCTTCTGTTCATTAATGAGAAAACAATTAGTAAAAGCAATATTCTCCTCTTGATTCATCTCAAGGCCAGGAATGTCTAACACCGTTTACGATGCATCATCCTTCCAAACATCATCTCTCTCCGGGAACAAAAAACTGTTATTCTGCATTGTGCGGAGGAATGATGGCATGAAAATATACTTTTTTGACATTTTCCTCAAAAGACTTAACGTGTTCCCACTTTCCACCTTTTTAAGTTTGCTATCAATGCACTTAGATTCAGTTATAAATTTCTTTAAAAAAAAAGGTTTATTTATTATTTACAGTGCGTTTCGAAATGATAGGTCCACCAGTAAAATCGAAAGTTATGCTTGTAAAAAAAGGTTGTATTGTGTACAAAGTACTATTTTCTGAACTACATTACTTTATTCAATGTAAAATTGCTCATAAATAATTTACAAATAATAGGAATAATGAGGGAAACTAAAATTAGATGAAACAGCTGTTTCAAAAAGATAGGTCCACTGATCCAATCATCAAATAAATGTTGAATTAATAAGAAATTTTTCTGATTTTTTTTTTCTGAATAAGCTCATAAATCCTATTTGGCATGGTTTTTACAAGTTTTTGCAAACAATGTGTCCCGATTTTTGACCATTCGGGGGAAATAGCCCTTTTTAAGTCTGCAGTACTGTTGTACTGCCTTCCACCTGCATACTACCCTCTTGCGAGTATACCCCACATGTTTTCTACTGGATTCAGGTCGGGATGCAAGGTGGCTAATCGATAATATGTACAACATTATCCAGAAACCATTCAAAAGTGGACTTTGCAGAGTGCAGAGGAGCATTGTCCGGTTGGAACATGAAGAATGTGCCCCCAATGGGTTCTGATTGTGGAAGAAAATATCGTTCAAACAGCTTGTTACAGCCAGGAGCATTCAAACGATTGTCTACAAATGCTGCATCAGTTTTTCCTGTCCCCCTGAATCGGGCACACACCATAACGGAACCACCATCAGCTTGCCTCTTCGAGAATATCTCTCTATCGTTACGCAGATCGTGCCAGTAATAATGCCAACCATCTGGACCATCCAGGTTGAATTCCTTTTTGTCACTGAATATTACTCGATGCCTATCTTGTTTCCAGGACATCACTTCCTGCGTGAATTTCAATCTCTTTTCTTTGTGCTTTTTAGTCAATTTCGAAGTCGCTTTCCTTTTCCCGTAAACTAAATCGCCGAACTTCTTTACCGCTCTGTGGACTGTAGATATTGATATTGAAGGGTTTAGTTGTTTGGCCAAAGTGGATATGCTCATTATTTCCAGATTTTAGGTCCCTTACGATAGTGCTTCGTTGTCGGGGTGTCACTTTTGCTGGGCGGCCAGATGATTTTTTACTACTATAAGCATTTCTAAATAGCAAAAAATTGGTTGCAACACTTTGGGATATGTTTAAAAGCTTAGCTATTTCTCTATTGGATTTTCCAGACTGTTTAATTGCATGAATTTTCCCCTGTTCAACCAGCGAAAGACTGCAACGACAACCCGTTTTGTTTGACTACAAAGAGCTGTTCAAATCTGTTTAAATACCTCCACAGCAGCAATCATAATCCCGTAGTAAGACTAAGCAACAATACTTATGCAAATTTTTGGAAATAAACGTGGTTGGGGCAAAATTTCTGAAGGCGGACCTATCTTTTTGAAACGGTCTGAAAATGAAAATTTGCATCAAATAAGAAGAAATTATTTATTTTTAAGAAATTTCATCAATCATAGTTATAACAATTGCAGATATATAATTACTATCCAAAAAAGTGATTCTTATTCTCAATTAAGAGTCGAAATTTTGAAAAATAAGGGTGGACCTATCATTTCGAGACGCGCTGTATTTAGTTTTGCGTCTGTGTGTCAGTTAAATTATTTTTTTATCTCGTTAGGCTTTTTCAGCTTGCAATCTTTTCAATATTGTCAAGCTTGTTAAGATTTTACAAGTTTCTTTCTGCATGTGTGTAGTCGGCTCTTTTGGTAACTTTTAAAGTTTCTTCTTTAATTTTGGTTATTGGTGTTAGTAGGAGTGTGCTTATAATAGAAGTTTTAATATGCATAAAAATAAAAACATGCTTAACGAGTTTGTTCTAATATCGAAGAAACAGTCTCATTTGTTGTTGAGATCCTAGATGTTGATGGCGTTCCTTTAACTGCATTATTTGGATTCAGCTATGTAGAATGTTTCTTTATGATTTGGCTGCCCAATCTTCTCTCTTTGGGAGAAATAAGTTACTTTTGCGTTTAACTCCCTAACAACGTTTCCTGAAGGAAGTTCATGGAGCAAAAGCTGTGCTCTTAGTCTTGGATTTTTGCTTAATTTAATCATTTTGCACTATAAGTTTATGTATTTGTATATCAAAAGAATGACCAAGCAATATATTATTTGTTACATATTAGTATGTACATAGACCCTTGTGTAAATTAATTGAAACAAACTCGAAAAATTGAGAAAACTAAGAAGAAATACGATTTTATCTGAATTTATGTAAAGTCAAGAGATTTTATAACATAATAGGATCTTAACAACTCTTTATTAACATTTGGACACGATTTGGCATGGAATCCACCAATTTTTTACACTCATTTGTAATATTTGTGTCCTTGTACCAGACATGAATTAGCGCAGTGATTAGCTTCTCCATAGTTGAACAGCCCTTATGCAATAGGCGATTCTTGCATATAGCCCAAAGATTCTCGACTGGATTGATACCAGGAGAGTTCCCAAGTCCTCCATTGTCTCCATTTGGTTCTCAGACATGAATTTCCTGGTAATTTTGGGCGTATAGCAAAGGGCTAAATCCGGCTGGAAAATCTCCATTCCGTCTGCGCATCGTTTCTTCAATACTGGTAAAGCATTTTTTTTCCGAAATTGTAATAGATTGCTCAGAACGCATCATACCCTCAGCAGGCTGCAAAGAACCAACCCCATTTTAACCGAAACAACCCCAAACATCTTCTTTTGAGGGTGTAAACAAATCGGTTCATGATGCAGTCCCGAATTCTTTTACCTGGAGGTCTCCGTTCGTTGGCCTTTTACAATGAAATGAATTATGTCACAAAATAGTTCTTTCCTCTCATTTTAACAGCTCAATTCTTACATTTTAATCCCCGCAAGCCCCTAAGCAGAATACTTTGTGATGTTCTGCAACGTAAAGTCATTTGACCAAAATTGTTCTGCAAGTACTTTAAGCACTGTACAGTACACGTAGAAACATGACAGTTTTTAAAAACCGTAATCCTGAAATCAAAACGGTTTCATACAGGACTATGAAAGGAGCATATGTTCTGTACTCAGTCTTACTGTAGGAAAAAAAGCCTTAAATTAAAATTTCAGCCACACATTCTTGACAGAAAATGTAAAACCTTCACTATGTCTACTTCTCCAATAGAAGCAATGACAGCAATTAGAAGCAACTCAGAATAACAGCCCATGGCTAATAATGAGACCAAGTCTCTGGGGCAAGACGCTTAAGGGGCATAAAACAAGTGTAGTCAAACATTATTTTCTGCAAATATCCTTTTACTAAACATGTACTTTTGTGCAAATTCTGCAGATTTTGTCCAGCCTAAAGTAAATTTAAAGTTCCTGCAAATGTCGTTCTTTAGTTAGAAAACTGCCTGTTCTGCAGAAATTCTACAGATTTCTGCAGAAAAATTTCAGAATTTTCTCTCACATTTGAACAGAATTGTTCTGCAGTTCAGCTATCTGTTCTGCGACGTACGTTCCAAATTTAACAGTATTCTGCTTTGGGGCCCACAAGTAGCACGTTTTCTTCAATGGTTTGGTCAGAAGCTGTTTCTTCATAGGCTGATAGGATAGCCGACCGGCTGCAATAAGGAGCTTCTGAACAGTAAATGAGCTCATATTGATTCCATGCCTTTTTAAATCTCTATTAAGGGCTACACATCTACACAAGTCTTTTTACTTTGCATAAGTAGAAAGAAATCATCTCTTGGTATTGTTTTCAATTTTCGGGAACATTTCCATCTCCTCTTTATCGATATGGATCCTGCTTCTCGATTTTGTTTTATAACACGGCTCACATTTGCAATACTAACATCAACTATCTTCGAAATCTCCCTACAAGTCTTTGGCGTATGTTTGGAAAGAGTAACAATCTTTTTACGATTTCGTGGTGTCACATTTATCGCTGACAACAGTGAGATCTCAACTGACGTGATTATAGATGCGGTTATAATCTACGGAAGCCCCTGCATATGCATCCCTAGAGCCCCTCTTATTAGTGAAAATTGATAATAGAAGAAGGATTTATTTATCTCATCCATATTTTTACTACTTTTAGTATGATTAGTGAAAAATACTAGGATTCATTTCAAAATTAAAGAAAAAAATTCATTGTTTCAATTAATTTGCACAAGGGTATACATCACACCAAAACATGAGTTAATTAGCAAAAAATATGATTAGCTCTTTAGTATATGCTAAGCCTAACTTAAGGAGAAAAATGACCCATTTTACCCCACGCTTGTTTTAATACTATAAAAAAATCAGTTTTGCTGTTTTTTCTTCACCATTTTAGGAAGTTATTCCTGAAAATGTGCTCTATGCGGTAGGTTAAAAACTTAATGCGTATTTTTATTTAATTTTCTTTAAATCAAAAGTTTTTATGATGAACACAGTCAAGCTTCTTTTAAGAAAGACACTTAATCGCTAGTATCTGTAACTTTAAAGTAGAAGTTACACCTCATTTTGAATATAAAATGTTGTCTTGTGTCAATAATCCACAAAAAAAAAAAAAAAAGGCAACGCAGAGAGAAAATATCATTCGTACATTTCTTAAAGATTTTCTGAGAATCGTGACCCATTTTACCCCACATGACCCTAGTTTATTTACTTCGCCCACATGCCATTGGAATGATTTTAAGTTGAAAGTATTGGGAATATTGCAATTAAATTAAATGCCGCCACGAAAGCCCAAAGAGACCCCCAATAAAAATAAGTAAGTGCATTAACAATGTAATCTTTTTTAAGCATTGGGGATGAGTGGAGGGCAAGAAAAATGAAATAATATGCCTATATTCTAACATAAGTCGTTAACCAGCACGTTTATATCTCGGTGAATATTCGTAGCACTAATTTAAAATTTTATGTGTCCGCGTTAATTTTTCATGAGTGTTATTTTTTTATTATGATGGAAAGACTTAGGAGCGGTTTAAAAATTAAAAAAAAAATGGATTTTTTTATTATTTTAGTGTTTTTTGTCGAACTTTTAATGTCCTAACACTACATCTTATTTTGAATATTTTTGTCACTAGAAGTTAGCACTTAGAACTAAAGTTGGCAAAATAGAGGTCTTTTAGATCAAATTTAAAGAATCTGTTTTCACTTCGAGCAATCTTCTTCTTTTAACTTTTCACCACTGCACTATTTTAAACTTTTTGGCTCTGATATTTTCTAATAAGAAAATTTATTAAAAGGTCGATACACAAGATTTTTTTTTAAATTTTACTCTTTTAATTTCATCATCTTCTTTTGAAGAACTCCATATTAATTAGAATTTAATTATTTCACGCAGAGATAGCTCTTCTTATTTTCCAAGTTAATGAGTTAAAAATTTTCTGCAGTTTTTTGCTTAAATATCTCTGCAGAACGGACCCCCCCCCAAAAAAAAATGAAAAGCATGATCAGCTTTGAAATCAATTTTATAGCTGAATATTATGGATGTCTCTTGTAGTCATCAAAGACCCATTAAATTATCGATTGCTGTTTTTTTAGAACATAATTTTATTGGGTTAGGATGTTCTTGCCAGAAATCATCTCATAAAATTTTGCAGTTGAGCTGATTTTGATTGAGACATAGTACAGGAGGAAAAAACAAACAAATTTAACTTAACATTAATAGCAAAGATGCAAAAAATCCTTATTTATCGATAAAATATCGATAAAAAATTCCATTATTTATAATGCGACAGTATTTATTAATTATGTTATACTTATTATTTTCCTCTTTGCAAAATATCGTATGATTACAAAATTTTTAGGAACAATCGCTCTCTTTGAGAAATTAAAATTCATACTCGATTCGAGGTTGTAATAAAGATTGATATTAGTTTTGAGACATCTATTTATGTTTTGCGTGTGTGATTTCTAGATCTCATGAATAAAACAGGAAAAAATCTTACAATGGCTGACTGTAAACAACTAAACTTCTCCTTTGCAACAGTTTTGACAACTGTACAGAACAGTCATTAAATAATGCATTGAAAAATATTATTTTGTTGAATCACACTGCTTCTTCTCTTTTGCAGGTTCAAGGACTACACTGGAATTTACTGCCTTCTTGTCCTTTATCTGTTTCCATAGTTCATATGATGCACTATTTTTTCAAAATCGCTTTCATGTTAAATCAAAAAGCTCAATACAATAAGTTTAATACATACACTGCTACGATTCTAATAACCAATTTTTAAATAAGCACTCAAGTGAGACATAGTATTGAAAATTAGAAAACTCAAGTTCGTTCGGTTAGTTGTTGTTCGATTTATTTCAGAATAAAACACGGGAGGGCTAAACTGGTCTCTCCGTTTTTCTAGTGCTGCAGCTAATGTGTTTCATTTGCTACGATAAAAACATTTTATGATGTTTCCCGTTTGATGGACCAAAAATATATAAATGTTCACATTCATTTATGTACAGCAAAACTTAATGAAAAAAGAGCACCGAAGTCATACATCTTGAGAAATAAGTTTCTTTCCATTTCTTAAAAAAATCGATGTATTTTAGTTCGATGAAATATCAGAAATTACATAACCTATAAAAAATGTAAAACGCTTGTAAGCAAATCCGTTTAACTAAGATATAAACATCATATCATATTTTCCGCAACAAGTGCTTAAAATATATATGAACGTCATATGTATTTTATGTACTACAGAAGTTACTAAAAAAGAGCACTGAAGTGATTCATCTTGAGAAATAATTTTCTTTCAATGATTCCGTGC
>JAXGGA010011620.1:0-41726 GCA_038373865.1 Uloborus plumipes | reverse complement strand
GAAAGTAATATTATTTACAAGGGGATGGTACACTTGTTTAACATTAAAAAAAGAACGTGTTCCTTATATGTTAACCGAAAGCTCTGAATCCAATGGTGAGGGTCTACATTTTCGCAACCTTACCATTTTCAAAATATACACCATAATAGAATGGTATATTTATTTCAATTGCTTAAAGTCTTGGTAGCTAGCTGTGAAACGCTTGTGAGACTTTCCGCACTTAATCTTTCTCTTAAATAGCTAAGTATGAAGTTGTCACACAATTTAGTTCTAATACTTAAAAGGTGGATTAAAGTTTTTTCGAATCCAGTCCGATACACCGAGACTTACGCCACTGAAATCTGCGATTATGTGACATATTTCTATCGCGTATGATTGATGTACAAGTTTTATAAAGTTTATTTGGAGAAAACCTGCTCATAAGAAAAATTTTGCGCACATCATCTATCGCCTAATCAAAGTTTCATTTTCATATATATAATTTTTCAAACTTAAATTTAGTATCTGAATGTAGTTAGCTACATTACTGTCATGGTAAAATGACTTTTCTTTATGTTTCGTAATTTCGAGTATTTATGTTTCGTAAACAATAGTAATAATGATGATAATACAGCAAAAATATTGAATAAATTTACTGCGAGAGTCTAGAAGAATCGTTGACAGTTTGGTTCTATTATCGAGAAAGGATCAGAAATTGAATTTAATTTTTCAAAATAATGTTAAACATTACGCGATCATGTCTATTAGATATGTATTGCTTTTAATAAATAATTATAAAAATACGTAGTGAGTGAAATATTTATTGATTTTACTCTTTAATACAAAATTGGAAAAGTTTTTGCGGCGTATGAATTTTATTTTCATCTAAATCAAAATTGTTGACTACTAAGTATTATTTAAGAAATGTCCAATTATATTAATTATTCGTAATAATTAAAATCGTTGTCTTTCATTTGCAGTGTTAAAACCCCAACATTTTTCCCGTTTTATGTTTCGGATATAGTGAATAAAGCAGATGCATACGTATAAAATATTTTATTTTGCAACATTGTCTTTACTAAAATAATAGGACGGGATTTTTATTTGCATCTGTTTCCTAACATCTTTTTTTCAAGGCTAAAAAGAACCAAATCGGAAATTTTTATAAAGGGGTTGGAATGGATTTTTCATCCTTTTCTTTCGAAAGAGTGCTTATCTCTCGCATAAATTCATGCGAAAGCGCAAAAACAAAACACGAAAAAACGCACTGATGCGCTGAAAAGGATTTAGTTGCAACTTTTAAATGAAAAAACAACGATAATAGAAAAATATGTGCTTTTGAAGAAAATACAAGTTCCATTTTTGAAACAAAAAGAAAGGTAAAAAAGTCCTCTTTCTTTCTTTTATTTATTTTTAAATGCTTCAGTCAGTTTTGCATTAGTTTCAGTGAATAATTAGTTAAAAAGCTACTAATTAAACAGTGCTTTTTTGAATGAGTAATTGGTATGAATTCTTCAGCATGAATTCTAACGCTTAATGTAGTTGTTGAAAAAAACGGAGAATAAAAATTTGCTCATAACTTTTAATTCAAAGCTCTTTTTTTTTTCACTTTAATTGAGGTCACAAATTTTATTGCATTTGCGTATTTTGTTTTTGTCACATTAAATACTTTTTACAAATTTTTTGAAACCTTCATTTACACAACATAAAAAAAGATGTCGTTGGAAGAGAATAATAACTTTTTGAAATTCGGAATATCATTTTTATTAAGTAGATGACATACGTCATCCCATAATTTGTTAAGTTTAACATTGTTGAATATGTACAAAGGGTTGACGTACTTAGAAAGAACAAAGTAGTACACCTGCCATATAACTAGATTTAGAAAAACTTAGAAAATTACTTGTAGAGCTTGAATTTCACATTTGAAACACATGTAAAGTTAAAACTCGATTGGTAGATTTCACTGAAAAGTTTTTCCAAAGCATGCACTCAGAACTTTAACAAGTCCTCTTACATCTACTTGGCTCTTCTATTCACTCGAGAAATGTTATTCCTCTTTTACACTTGACGTACATTATTCTAGCATACTGACACACTTAAAATTGTAAAATGAAAATGAATTTGCATGACAGTCGAATTCAATACCTAAGCAGGTTTTTGGCTATTTCGCAATATTAAATCGCAACTCGATTATGATGTAAATTGCCTGAAAAGTCGCAATCTCTTAAGCAACAATATGTCTAAGGCTTTTATATTTTCTTTTGAAATTTGATGACTATAGACCTATGAACAATACGGATTTGGGGATGAGTTTGAAAGCGTTTTTTTTTTTTTTTTCTATTTTTATCATATTTTTATAAAACGCTCGGAATTCTATAACAATTTTAAATGTCGCAATAAGTATGACACATGCCTCACAAATCCCATATGCCTAAATTTTCTTGACGACGATGCGCATACCGTTCTCTCGGTATATGCACATCGCAAACACACAAATTTCCTTTTTTTTAATATGTATCGATTAATTATATTATTAGAAAATATGTTTGTGCAATGGAATTGTTATTCATTGTGCCTGTGTGTGTGATGCTCTTTTAAATATTCAACTTTATAAAAAAAATCAAGAAACCATCAATTAACTATATATTTCTCTAATATGCTCAAATAATGCAAATACTGCTTATGCACAGCTATTTCTTAACTAAAGAATTAAATTAAGTTTTAATATTCTTCACTCTTCTGATAATTCTCTTTCTTTTTTAGAGGCTAATCATTTTCCTGCAATACGCCGTGAAATGTTTTCATACGCGTTCTTTAAAAGGAAATCAATTCAGTTTCATTGGAAAACTATAAAAGTGACAGTAATAACAATGAAATTTGAAGAAAAAATTACCCTAATGGAAAATGCCGAAAATGAAAATGTGTTTTTTTTTTTTTTTTTGTCGTTATCCTCACAGTGACTGTTTTGGAAAATTAGAGAAAATTGCCCGTATGTAATGTGAGACGAAAATGTTTTCAATTTAGTTGCGTTTCGGAGGGCAAACAGTCTACATTGCGTTAGTCGCTGGTGCTGCAGTTTAACTTTTTTAACTGAAAATGAAAGAAAGAACCAGAATGTTTTTATGCGCTTTTTTGAAAGGTAAAAACATAAATTTTAACAAATTGAACTTTTCAGTATAGAAACTTTTTTATGTCATTAAAGTTTTCAACAGAAATTATAGGAGTATTCTGTTTAAGTTGCTTCATTAGTGCACAAGGCTAACATCGAATTACATACAGTCAACTGGAGTAATTTTGGTATTTTTGTGGGTAACATTGGCCCGAAAAACAAAAAATCAATCATTACTACCAGTTATGTATAAGTCAAACCAGTGATGCCCCTGTCAGGCTCCTGTAACGAATAAATGATAATCACTTCCAAATGTTAAATACAGTATAGACCATCTCTTTAGGTTTGTTGGGCCGAAGTTACCCCAGTTGACAGTACACATATTTATTAACAAATGTAATACATTACTTGCTATTTTGCTGAAATTCTTACAGGAATTTATTTTCTGTTTCCGATGAAGAATGAGATTGCATCACAGAAATATTCGGGAAATACTTTTCCCACCAATTTCCGAATTTTTTGCATAGAACATTAGGAATACCACGCAGCTAAAAATTGCAGTTTATCTACTTTCTGTGTTTAAAACTAAGCCTGGTTTGATCGTTAGACAAATAAGGGTCATGACAGCTACACCAAATTTTTATATTAGTTTCGTGAACTTATGGTTGAACTTATTAACACTTGTTGTTTTTTTATATTTTTGCTTTTTATAACTTTCTGGACCACCAATAGGCAAAAGCGAATTTAATTTTCCCCGGGGCCAAGCAGAATTTGGAAATCTCTAAAATGTTTCGCTACTTTGAGAGCATAATAACTAAAACATACGGAAGACTCTCTTCTGTATAGGAGCAACAAAATATTAATTTTATTAAAAACTTTTAGAAAGCTTTATAAGCTAAACAAAAATACATTGCCCAAGATAAGTCATGTAATTAAAAATATGATACTACTAACATATGGAAAAGATAAGCTTTCCTTCCTCTGCTGCTTCTTTTCGGAAAGTTACAAAGAAAAAGCATTCTCATGTAAAAAAATAATAATAATAATAATTTTTATTTCCGAACGAGCTTCACAGCATGTTAGATGAGCAGTCCAAATCCCCATATCTGAGATTAAAAATCAATCGAATGTCATTCTCCAGATTCATTTTATAGCTTGCATTTTTGCATTTCATAATCAGTTTCCCAAGTTTTTCCTCGAAATGAATTTCATTTCGGAATTGAATTCTAGTTCTAATCCTAAATAAAACTCGGAAAGATTAATAAGGTTCATCCGCCACTGCTAAGCTGAGTAGGGGAGCACTGTTGTAGCTTATTTCAGTTAGAATAACTTTGAAAAAGCAAGAATTTCAATATTTCAGGAAGTGAGCAGCGATGAAATTAAATAATAGGAATCGTTTTTTAATCAGAGCGTCGATATACCAGTGACTAAAAAAAAGGGGAAAAAAGTTAATTTTATTCGCTCCAGTTTTTGTATTGGGCATACCAATAAAACGGAAAACGAAAATTCAAACAGCAAATGAGTTATTGATCGAATCTTAAGCAAAAACATAGTTCTGCTAGCACTTTTTTATTTTGAATTTTGTTTTTTTTTTTTTATTTTGGGAATTCGCCGGATTTCCTCTTTCAAATTAATGGTCTAAACTCATCTGAAGGCCTAGTGGAAAAAAACTACATGTAAAATGAAAAGGGTTACGTGCGCATTTGTCATGTAGTTCTGTTAATTTCATTAATAATCATGTATTCCTGATGAGGTAAACTGGATGTTAATATGTAGTTGTTTTCTCAATTAACTTTTGTTTTTTAACATTATATCTAATAGTTAATACAAATAGTGTAGTTAAAGTGATAAAAATAGCCCTCCAGATTCATCTCGTGTGGCGTTCCATTTAAAAATTTATTATAGAATACAGTGCAAAAGATACCTACCATTGCCTGATGCGAATAGTTAAAATAATTCCAAAAACGTCGATTATTCAATTTTTATCAAAAATTACGGTTTTTTAGTGTTTTCTCGCACAAAAACTGCAGATTCAAAATGTTGCAGCAACCAGCAGTTTTTGTGCGATAAAACTTTGAAAAATCTTAATTTATAGCAAACACGAATGTATTTATTCCATTGTTATCAATATAAGAGTTTCAAGGAACAGCCAAATTTCTAAAGTTCGACCTTTTTTATTCCTCCAAGTCGATGGCTGTCGAATTCGCCTCATTTCACAAATATTTGCTTATTTTTCCCTCAAAAGTTACCATTTGCAGAGAAAATTAGGATAGGAATATAAAGGAATTTGCCTTTCAAAAAGCAAAATGAATCCACTATTTCCAAAAAGCAAACTCTCTAGAAACGGTAAATTCAGTTCTTGAAGAAAAAGCTTAGATAATGAGCTTCCTTTTCCTATACCGTTTCAAAGAAACATTTATTCAAGTGTGGTGCATATGCAATAATATTCGAAACAAAGAAAATAGCAGTGTCAAGTGATTGAAAAGGTAAATACATAATGCTTAAAAAATATTTTTAAATATTTACGTTTTAGTATTTAGTATATATTATTATCCTGCAGTTTTACAGAAGCAGGTATTAGATTCTAATGCATCAAAATCACAAATGACTTTTTTCCTACCTTTCTTGTCTGATCTCTTTTTATTTAAAGACATTGTTTTTGTAAAATTTTTGAACAGCACCTCTCGGCTTTAAATCTACCTAATTTACGAACAAATATTTTGATTTATAAAAAAAGAATACTTTCTGAGTTATGTAAACAAATATAAGTTAAACTTTCTAGCAATCTGTGGAACTTCATCATCACTACAGTTTCATAAAAGGATGTAAATTATTTTTTTATGTCTACCTTTTATAAATATATTTGCTAATTATATTTGCTAGTTGGGGGGATGCATTTATACTTGCTACATGATTTGCTTAAATAATAATCTCTGTTCTCTATCGTTGATCCCCTTAACCTGTTAGCTGTTCAATTCGACTAGATGTTCTCGTTCATTAAATAATGTATCCTCGAAAGGAATACATGCATCTTCCGAAACTACCAATGTAATTGATATAAGTTGTTTAGTATATGTACTACTAATTTTCCTCGAAACATGTCGTCCCTGCTCTACTGTGATTGAAAAAGCAACTTACCCGTAGAATAAGTCAAATATCATGTGGGACAAAGAGAACTTTTTTTTAAGTTTCAGTGCAAATGTGTAATTTAAATATTTATTGTCAATGAACACTTGTTTCACTTACTAGTGCAAACATTTCTATATTTTTTTTCAGCTGTGATTTAATAGGCACTTATTAACAGTCTTTTCCACTTTAATATTAAATTGAAAAATCTATTATTTCTCTTAGATCTAATACATTAGATAATCTGTTTTAAGGTGTTGTTCTGAAGTACATAGATAAAATCATTTCTATGCTTTCCCCTTTATTCATTAATAACTGATATCTTGTATTGATTATTATTTCAGTGCATTACAAAACTAAAAAGAGTTTTTTTTGTTAATACTTTGCTTTCTTCACCTTTTTTTCATATGTATTACAAACTGTAGATAAAAAATAGGAGTTCCAATCTCGTAAAAGTTAAATTATATACTTTTAAGTGTGAAATTAATTCTTAATTATTTTAGAGAAAATATTTGCACAAAATTTAAATAATTTTATCAAAGTCATATCCATTATTCGAAGACATTAATTTATTACTCTCAATATTAGATGTCTATTCATTCCTTAGTAGGAGTTTCTTAGTTTAAGCATAGCTCTCAAGATTTAAATGACTGTAAGAGAAAACACTTAAGATGCGAGGAAAGTAATTTTCTTCCAGACAGAAAATAAGTTGAAAAGAAAGATACTTTTTTGAATCTATGTTTAGCAATTAAGGAACTCAAAATTCACTTTCAAAAGATGAAAAGCAAAAATATAAAAGAAAAAAAGAGAAAATCTTCAAAAAATCACTAATTGAGTAAAATTCCTGTCTAAATTAAGATTTTTCTCTTTCCACTTAAAGTTAATTTTAAAAGCAAAGCCAGACAATGAAAAGGAAAATCACATGTTCTAAGCATACTAAGTTATTTTCAAAAAAAAAAAAAAAGATTTTTGATAAGTTTGTCACGTAATACGGAAGCTTCGTGCTCGTGACGAATTAATACAATCAGACATCTTAAAAGGTTTTATTGAGCAAAATGAAATGTCATTAAAAAGTGAAATGAAAAATGCTATAAGAAAGGATGTAAGAAATATTTCTTTCATAGGGATAGAAATGTCCTGTAATAGAAAGTTCTTGTTCTTCGAGATGGAAAGAAATGTAAAAAAAAAAAAAAATGCATTCAGCAAGAAAGTGAAATGATTATGGGTGATGCTCTTGAAAGGGACGGCCTAACCTCCCCCCTATGGAAAGTCGGAGGGGGAAAAGTTCATGAAACGTACAAAAGAGTATCGATTGAAAAGGAATATCAAAAGAAATGTCTTTCAAGGTTCGTGGAAATCCTGACTTGAGTAAAAGTAGGCCTTGTAAAACCAAAAAAGAATCCATAATGATTAGAGCATCTATAGAGCTGTATGAAAGAGGGAAATGGGACTGAGCACTGATTTTTGATCAGTACGTTCTCCTGAACATCACCCGGTCTGCCATTTATCTAAAATGGTTTTTCGCTCCTGCTGTCTTACAGAGGGGAAGATACGAGCTAGTTGGAGACTTTGTACAGTTTCTAAATTTTGCAGAAAGTTTTTGGAGAAATAAAAATAGGCAACTGTTCCTCAACTATTGGGGAATTGGTTCTCCATTGGGGAATTGATTTTTCAAAAGAAAAAAAAGGAGGGGGAGAGATAGTCTTAGAAGCTTGCAGATTTTTGGATCTTCTTGAACAAGTTAATAATGCAAAGATGAACTTGTACTCATGATGTCTGTCTTAACATGCACCAACTTATTTTTTTCTGAACAACTTTATACACAATTAGTGTCTATTAAAACTCCAGGTCAGTGGCTAATACAATGAAATAAATAATAAAAAACATATATACGTGTAACAGTCGTCAGCATAGCTATCGCCGGTATTCACAAACTTTTGTTCACGGAGGTACTAATTCTGGAAACACGCTCCTCGTAGTTCTCTGAAAAATGCTTTTAAGTTAAGTGGTTACGTTTTTCTTCATGTCCTCTATGTCTTGAAATGGATGCCCTTTCAGAGTAGTCTTAAGTTCTGTGTGAGTTCCTTAATATTCAGGACAGCACGTGAAGTTAAAGAATGAAAACGTGTATAGGAATGTGTGGGAACTCTGAAAAATCATCAATTTTTGGACGCACAGATCATAAACAAAAACCTAACCGCTTAACCACGAAGAAGATTTTTTAAGGACTAAGAAGCGTGTTTTTTCCGAATTATTATCGCCGTGAACAAAAATGTGTGAGTGCCGGAGATGACTATTTTGGATACTACTGTACATATGTTTGTTTTTTATTATTCATTCCAGCAAAAATCTTCATTTAAAAATTATTCCAACACAGAAAATTTGAAAGATTTGCTATTAAAGCTGAAAGCGATATTCAAGCTCAAAGTTTTAAGCGCCTGTGCAGGAATAAGAATTTAGCATATCACTTATACACTGTAAAAAATGAATGTTATTTTACAGTATAATACAGCTAGTTTAATTGTTATAAAAGGTAAAAATTGCTAATTTTGCAGTAGTGAACTACAAAATTGCTAACTTTACAGTACTAAACTGTGAAATTGCTAATTTTACAGTAGTAAATTGTAAAATTGCTAATTTTACAGTTTATTACCGTGCATTTTACAGTTTTAAATTCTAACCTCTGCTGTTAGTATTATACTGTTGTATTTACAATATAATACAGCCAAATTTGACGGCAATAAACTGTAAAATTTCTAACTTCACAGTAAGAAACTAAAATTGCTAGTTTTACAATTTTTTGCTGTGTATTTCATAATTTTAAATCTAAGCCTCGACTGCCAGTATTATATTGTAAAAACAACAGTTCATTTTTTGCAGTGTAGGCAGCCCTTATGAGTAAATATAAATTAGATTTCTGTTATAATAATAAAATATGAACTAGGGTAAATGACTAGTTATGTTCATAAAACCAGTAGTGGAACATTTTTTCCTGCGTAGTTAAGGCCAAATGTCCCCCCCCCCCCACCATTTTTTTTCCAAAAGTTAGTTTTAAGCTACAGAAACTTAAAATGCTTTTTCGCCATCAAGAGTATCTTTTTTTTTTGCATTTAAGTTTTTAAAGTCTTTTTCTGTAAGGAAATATTACTGTTTCTTTTTTAAATAAGAAAGCAGCTTTACTGGTACGTTTTTATTTCTTATTAATTTTTCTCTCATTCAGGTTTTTTGTTATTAATTAATGCATTTAAAATCGTTTTAATCTAAATGCGTTTATAACGAGTCAGTTGGAGTTAAGTATTTTAGTTAAGGGCTCATATGACAGTAATTAATTTTTTTGTTATTTTTATTGTTACTCAATTTTATTATTTAACGTTATTATTTACGAATAACTATCATACTTCCATTCAACTAAATAGAAGTAACTTTTCTGAAATTAAAGTTACATAACTTTTAAAATTTTTATTCATTTCTTGAATTCGTATCCTATAACGAAAAATATGAAATTCGTTTGCAATACATAGTTAGAAAATATCATTTTGATTAAATATAAGCTAAATTTAGCAAGTGGTGTATAAAAATGTAGCATAAAGTAATTATATTGATTTTATTCATTTACTTTTTAGTGCTTCTAAGAGAAACCTTTCGAATTCAATCTAACAGTTATGCATTTTTAAATTTTAATGTTACTCGAACAGTTAAAGATATTCTAAATTTTTGATGCTACAAAATTAGAAATCAGTTTACTAGAGTTAACATAATGCTTTTTCTGGAATAGAGAGTTCTAATATTCTAACAATCGGTTCCTATGTAAAACCTTACAAATCTATTCGTTTAGAGGTAATTCTATTTTAATTCTTTTCTGAAACCGATGCCGATAATAATAATGGGGACGACTTTAATGAATGCGACAATTAGTAAAACTAATTGTACCAATTAAGAATGAAAATATAAACCTAAAGAATTAGATTGAAAAAACATATATAGTTAAGTACTTTGTTTATGTGTATTTCTTGAAACATTTTCTAATCTGAGCTTAATTAAATGTGTGGTACCATAACTAGTTAAACCAGTTAATTCCAATTTATTTCCAAAAATATATACAAACCATAATTGAAAGTTACTGACTATGTCACATAATTTTCTAAGTTCTACCACAGTTGAAATTAGTTATTTCCATGAACTGGAACTGAAACATTTGTATCCAAGAAAAAAAAAACCTTAACCATGCCCATAACTAGTCATATTCCCAAAATAATCAAAATGCAATTAGTATAATTTATCCCCGAAATTCCGTAAGAATAATGTAATCTCCACTGCTGTCGTGATACCTTGGGAATATTGCTAAGCCTTTTTTTGTTCCTTTAGTTAGAATGACCTGCATTTCGTCCACTAATGCAGCACTGGTTTTCCAGGAAGTTGATTCCGAAGGGTTCGTTACTAACGCTTCACATATGTCGATAAGAAGAGATATTACAATGATCCCATTTCCTTCGATCCTTGGTATGAATGCGAAATTGAATCGATTAGCTTCGGGCCACGAGGGAATTTTCTAGATACTGTTTCGAAATGGTTTAGACTAACTTCTGTGATCCATAATGTACAGAGATAGAGTTCCAATCACAATTCCAGAAATGGTAGAGACAAAATCAACAACTGGTCACGGTTGTCTGGATAAGCAAAAATATTATTTTTCTTATTGTGAAGTAAGATAATCGTCATAAGTACAAATGGTAAATTAATACTCATAATCGAAATAAATAATACAATGAATCAGCGACCGTTTGAAAGTTAGTATGTAAGTCTAATATAGTATGGTCTATGTATGAAGGAAACAGAATAGAAGTGCACCAAGTTCATAAGAAGCTTTTGGGCTACAGAGGTTTTAAGTTCCACTTCATTTCAGTGACCTGCTCGTTAACATTTTTTTAATTATAAATCTATCGGATAGTATCTGAAATAGAACATGGTTCATTATTGCACTGAAATTTTACATTGTGCACGCTATTTGCGCTACTAACTCGAAAATAACAAGGAGTGAACTTGGTTCACTCGTATTCTTAACCCTTCATATGTCTATTACTCTATTGTAACAAAAATCTAATGAAAATCCTTAAAAAATAGATATGAACAAGATTAAAAACTTCATTGTTTTATATTTTTATCTGTTTATAAAAGTAGATGCAACAGTTAAAAGGGAGTGCTCAAAAATTGCATCATGCCATTGTTTATGAGGTTAAATATATTCGTATTCATTTACGGGAAATCATAACAGTTACTTAAAGTATGAAAAGTAGACATTTTAAATGTTATTAATATTAAATTATTTCCAATAAAAACTTGCAGTTTACACATGAATGCTTGAAAAAAGTGGGTAGTTTGTTTAGAATGATGGCACTGGAGTAAAATTTACGGAATAGTATTATAATACTGTTCATTTTGATCAATGAAATTGTTTCAGAGCCAGAATATTGGCTTCACTCCAAGCAAAAAAGAAAATCTCTCTATCACGCATAACTCTAGCAATTTTCTTGGACCTAAAAAAAATATATGGAAGCAACTAAATTTCCAGCCGTTCATAAGTGTCTTTAAAGTATAGCTCCATTTCAATCGCTAAAAACATTCGCTAGTAAATATACTTTTAAAATTCTTTCTAAGTTTCCTTTCCGTTTAAGCATATTCATAATTTCACTTCATAAATCTACTAAGAATGCAAAAACAGTGTAATTTGATTCATTCATTGCATTCTAGCAACTGACTCCCATTCAACGCGAGATAAGGCAAAGAAAGATTTTACATGCTCTCGAATTTGTCTTTGAAAAAGTATTTCCACCAGCCACCCTTAAGCTTCAAAGAACGTGACAGATAGGGTGTTAGTCTATTCCGGAGGCAGTTTGAAGTCCCAACACGTCAAAAGATGCCATTAAACTTGCAAAGTCCGTCTTCGCGGGTTGTGTGACATGAATAACGCCTAGGGATCTATCTTAAAAATAATTTCCATGCATATTAAGAACTTTCGGAGTGCTTTAGTTTTCGTCATTGCTTGGGTGTGCGAGAATTGCATTTAAAATTTAATTGTCAGTCAAAATACAAACTTTCGCAGAAAAAGGGAATTCTGGAGATGCGTTTAAATAAAATACAACAAAGAAATTATTTTATTCGAGGCAAAATTTTGGAGTTGTTGAGAGTAGGGAGGTTTTATTTTAAAAGTTTCTTTCGAGAAAAGTTGGAGGAAAATTGTTTATTTAATCATAGTGTGTCATTGTGATGTGCATAAATTAGTCAGGGTTTTGAAATGGTAATGTTGTTCGAAATCGTAAATAGATTTAATTTGTAAAGATTTACCATGGACTATCGAATAGTTAGAGAACAGTGACTGATCAGATTTGTTTTTCTTTTTATTTACACTGTGAACCCTCAGTACATAATGGAAACAATTTTGAAGCACTTTAATTCACAACAATGTGTTCTCAGTTGCCTAAATAGGGACTGAAATGTGTTGCAAATATGCTGTGTTAAAAAAAAGTACTGAAATGTGCTTCGAATCTGTGCCGAATGCGTCTTGTTCAATATATTTTCTGCACTTAAACTTGAGAGCACAGTTGAAAACAGTTTGGAGTTACATTTGAGAAGAGATTGGAAACACATTCCGGCATGCTTGTGAAATCATCGCTTTCTTTCGTACAAATATAACTTCAACAGCTCTACTTAAGTACCCTTTTATTGATCTCTCAATATGATACAACTACACATTTTGTTGTAATGAGTCGCTATATGTTAGTTTCTCAAACGCCATCAAAAACGATGTCCTTCCGTGGCTGAGGGGACCGTCTATTGCTCATTAGCGGTTGAATGCTTTCTCAGGAGATTGCAATGATTTGTTACGTATAAGAGTAATTCCGTTCTTACATGAAATATATATGATGATCCAAAACCAAAGATGTTTAGCTATAATTTATGTGACATTTCGTTCTAATAAACGAAGAAAATACGAGTCCTGTGATTAAAAACACTGTTTCAAAATAATAAAATAATTTTAAAGTTTTTCCTGAAACGTAGCCTATTATAGTTTCTTTCTTTTCTATCTTTGAAGACACAGAATGAGCATTTTAGTACAAAATAAATAAATCAGTTTATATTAAACTTACATTTATTAATACTTTGAGACGTGCTACGTTACTTCAATAATACAAATTTTCATTATTAGGACTCCAAATAGCACATAAAACTAATAACTGTGGTTATCTCTCATATTTTCATCATTAAATTATTTCTCTTTCTCATTTTCAGATAAAAAATCATCTTATCCTAGGTTCTAATCATTAAAACGACCCGAACATTAATCTGGAGATAAAAGTTTGGTGAGAAAGAACGATAGATGTAAAGCCTCATTAGGCAAATACCAATTTTAGAAAAAAAAATCTATTTCCTTTTTGATTAATAGCCTTTAACAAATGGCATTCAGTTAATTAATCGTGAACAAAAGCGATGCAACAATTACGTACGAAGCCGTGCTAAGTTTTTTAAGTACTCGATTTCGTCAAGATTTGCTATGTTCCAAGCCAATTACAAGAAAACAACTCCGTATTTGTTTTTGTTTTTTTGTGGAGTGAGAAAAATAGCGCCACTTCATTTACGTGACGCTCTAATTTGTTTACGTTTTAAATGAGAGGTTAATATACTGTTTTCGAGCCACTTAGAGTGAAATGAGTTTTTTAAGATAAAAACTTTATGAAAGATTGATTGTAATATTTCACAACATGAAATGAGGTAAGGGAATGGTTCACTAGAAAAATGCTTGCTCTTCGGAAAGTAAATGAGATTTTGATAGGGTTTTTACATGCGAAAAAGTGAAATAAGTTTTTGATGCAAATTAAAGCATGTCGATTAGCTTCTTATCCGCAGATTTTTCCATCGTCTGCCAATCATGTTTCAAACTTTTTTTTAAGTAAGTAGAAAATTTGCCGTAATTTCGACGGATTTGTTTAGACTTGATGTTTTATGTATATTCTTGTATCTTCTTGTCCTCGATTTCCCCCGGGTCAATGGTCTGATGGACCTTGTCTGACTTCGTCAGACATTTGGAGGATTAGTCTCAACTCGTGTATAGTATGTGCATTGGTGTTTTTTTTTTTTTTTTTGAAACTTTGAAATACATTCTTTCATTTAGAGTTATTTAATCAAACTGTTATTTTTCTTATAGTGCGTTGTCAGCATATACGTTTAATTTACTTGTACAATATTTTCCAAGGTTAATGTAGTAATTCAGACATGATACACCACACTCCAAATTATTGATAGGTCCTGCTTTTTTATTACAGTCATGTATGAGGTATACTTTTTAAAATGCTTTTTAACAGTCTGCAGAGTGTTTTTAATAGTTTGGTTGCAGTAATTCTCGATTAAGGAAAACACGATAAATAGCTGCTGATTTGAAAATTTTTATTGATCAAAATCAGCTGTATTACAATACAAATAAATTAGTGGAATTCCTGTGCCTACTTTTAAAAATATATATTTAATATAAAACAGAAATTTTTTTAATAACACAAAACCCGCCATGTTTCTTAGCATTTATGTGCACACCGCATCTTTTGTAAATACTTCAATTTTGATAAGATTTTTAATAGGTTACTGACTTTTGGATCACCCTCTATTTTTAAGGCAGAAAATGCATCCAGAGTTTGCCCTTTGGAACCAGTTTCGTCAAGGCAGCTCTTAACTGTACTACTATAGTAGTATTGCGATTATATATGTTATAAACCAAGTCCCTTCCCCCCTCCCTCGCCCACGGTTCTTCACGGTCTATGACTAATCGTGATTTTAATTTACAGGTACCGTTTTTAAGCATATTTATGTAGTTGGAGTTAGATCAGAACTAGATCATTATAAAATCATTTTCTTATAGTAACGTAACGGATTGTAACGTAACGGACGTAACGTTTCATAGAAAACAAGGGGATAAATAAGGTTAGTTTAGTGCTTATTGACCCTTTTAGTTGTTTCCGAACATTGTCATTAATTTTGGATTTAGCTAACTCAAGGTATAGTAAAATGTACAAAGGCTGTTAATGCTTTCACCAGCAGTAGTTGTTGTTGCTGCTAATCCTTACTGATCTAAAATCTCTAAGTAGTTCACAGATGAATTTGAAAAAAAAATAAGTACACTTGATTCAAAAGAAATCAATTAACTAAAATTAATTTAAACAATTTAATAAACTTAAATAAAGAAGGAGTATTTTATATAATAGAAGCAATCTACTCGGTTTTTTCAGAATCTACTGCCTACAAGTAAAAATACCAGATTAAGGGCCGAATTCAAGTGAAACACCATTGCAATTGCTCCGAGGCGATCGCAAATTGCAATCGCTACTGGAAGTGGAATTACATTAGAATCGCATCTCGTAGCGATTGTAACGTATCCAAATTTGGGAATTTGCGATTGCATTGGTGAGTTGCGATCGTACGTGTTTCACTTGAATTCCTGCCTTAGAGCAGTTGATTTTAAGCTACTAACGATACGATTTCAAAACTTTCAAAAGTTGAACAGCATTGAATTAAATTGTGTTATATGCTTCATAACTAAGAAACTTTTCAGAAAGAGCTAAATATTTTCTTCAGATAATCAACAATAAAATTCAGAAAATTCAGTTCAAATCTATATGAATAAGAACATAAAAGTAACTGTTCTTAATGAGTGCAATAAAACGAAAATCTGAAGTACTTTAGCATGTTGCAAAAGTACATAGAATCCAATAATTTTTGCTTTCAATTGACTTTTTTTTTTGGAAAAGGATGTCTTAATTAAATTGTATTAAACAGGACATTCTGAGCCATTAGTTAACGATCGACACTTCTACCAAGAAAAGTTAACCGAGTGAAACGGTTTATTCTTTGAAAATAAATGAGGACAAATATATCGTCCTAAAACTATCCGGAAGATTAAACCGAGCACGGTAGAATAAACGCGGCTGCTTTTAAAATTTCTGTTCCCTTAAATGACTAGAAAACGCATTTTCGTAGAATTTAAACTTTTTTTATAGACCATCGCGATGAAACAAAATAAATTATCACGTAAAATGTACGGTAGTATGAATAAAAAAAATAGTGCAGTTTGGCTGACATTCAGAAATTGACAAGAAGTTTGGAAGGAAAATAAGCAGAAGTAGAAAAAGAAGAAAATAGCGTTAAGAGCATCCAGTATTAGCGTAAGAAAATATATATCCGATTACTAAGAACGAATTTATGTTTCTCTTAAAATATGGTGATGACAAAGTTTCTTTCAAACTTTATCGTAAATATCTAAAATTCGGGAGATGTTTTTCTTATTTTATTTTTCACAACAAGATCTTAGATATTTACAAGTTTTTTTAAGGTAAATTTGGAAGAAAAAGTTTATATCTTGCTTATCTAAAAAATGTTGCTGAGGAAAAGCAGTTTTCCCCTTGATTTTTTCTCTCTTAAATATAAAAAGTGAAATCAGTAACGTTCTACAGGAAAGTGAGTACTTCGATGGGAAAATAATTTATTTTGACTTTTTGTTTTAACAACTTATTTTCATAATTAAAATGAAAGAACAAGCTTAAATAAAATATCAAAATTTTGCTTATGTTTCCTCTTTTGTACTTATTAATTTAGTAACATTAATTTAAAATATCGATTTTTTAATGATACAAGCAATAAACTATAGAAAAAATAATGTGTGTGATGTTTTCAAGCAATTTTCAATGTACCCATAATTATAGGTAGTTTTAAATTATTTACTTTAACATCAGAAACTTAGTATTGTGTGCATATACAAAAATATTTCAAAAATTATTAATACTACTATTAAAATCTGTCCGCGTCTGTCTGTCGGTCTGTCTGTCCGTCTGAAGCTTGCACTCCTCAAAAACCGCTGAGAGTAGAGAATCGAACGGGGTACCATTCGATTTGAAATTAATAATAAGGAAAACAATAACTAACAACCTTAATTAGCTGAGACATTAATTAATACGTTAATCAAAATTTTTAACTATTTAAATTTCCAAGACTACATGTAACAAAGTTCTAACAATTTTTGAACTATTTGAATTCCAAGACTTTTATTTCTTTACGGTGCCATTTTGAATACGTGTTACAATAAAGTTCTAACAATTAATCTTAGTAAGACTTTTATTTCTCCACATTTTTCGTCATTTCTTTTATTCTAATAATAAATAAGTTTTATTCATTTCTGTTGCTATTTTTAACATGTGTTAACAAATAAAATTCTCGTTGATGTTTTTATCTGGGACTAAGCAGGGATTTTAACAGGGATCCAAATATTAAAACAACTTTTTCGTTTAGAATTTTTGGGAAATGATACTGTAAATTTTTCATTTGGCATTGAGGGAGAGTGTTAAGCATGCGCTACTTGACACCGCTCTTATTTCTGAGGAAGCCCATACAACGCCGGACCACGCAGCTAGTGAAGTATTAAAAAGGAAAGAAATAAAAAATAAAAATAAAATACGAATTGCACCAAAAGTGATATTTTTTAGAAGTATAAAAACGTCCTAAAATATATATCATTATAAACTATAAATAAAGCGTGCAAATAACTGGTTTAAGTTATAATACATGATCTTAATTTTAATACACGTTTATGTGCTTCGAAAAGCTGTACCTTGTACAAACTTCCACCTTGAAAAAATATTAATTTTTAAGCTACAAGTAAATTTTGCGTGTAACTAAAGCCGTCATTTTTAGCACAGTGACCAAAATGTGACGCTTTTGTGACCCGTGACGCGCGTCACAAGCGCAGTCGCAACCAAGTCACCGCGACTTACGAATGTCCGACCGCGGTGACGTCACAATGCGACTTTACAGTGACGGCGCATGACGACCCAATTGCAACCGAGGTCACCTAGTGACGGTTTGGCGACCTCACATCGCAGTCACAGCGACCGATGTGACCAGTCAGTGACCTGTGTGAGAAGTTGCGGCGGCGTCACAATGCGACTTCACAGTGACGGCGCCCGACGACCTGTCATAAAATATTTTTTTTAATTTTGAAAAAATAAAAGAGTCTTTTACTGACATCAGAAATCACTGATATAAGAACCTGGATTGAATCAACACACTTCCCGCCAACCGTTACGCTGCGAAACCCATTGTCCCACGCCTAGAATCGAACCCGAGTCGTCTGGATGCAAGCCAAGAATTCTAACCACTATACTAGACGAGAGTTACAAGAGGAAACTCAAAAAGAAAAGAGCTGCTGAAGGTCACATTGTGGTCACAAAGTGAGTCACATCCATGTCGATGTGACAGTTTTAAGTCACAATGCGACTTTACCACGACGTCAGAGAAGTCCCACTTGCGTCTTCAGGCGTTGCTAATGCAATGCTTTTGTGACCCTCGCATGCGTCACAAGTGAAGTCGCAACCAAGTTACTTACGAATGTCAGCAACGGCGACTTCACAATGCGACTTTACAGTGACAACGCCTGACGACCCAATTGCAACCTAGGTCTCCCAGTGACGGTTTAGCGACCTCACATCACAGTCACAGCGACCGATGCGACCAGTCAGTGACGTACGCGTGAAGTCGCGGCAGTGTCACAGTGCGACTTCACAGTGACGGCACCTGAGGACTTCTCCGCCTTGTGACTTCTTCGCGAGCTGACACTCGTAAGTTGCTGCCACATCTTTGCGACTTCGCTTGTGAGGTATCACAAAAGCGTCTTATTTTGGTCACTGTGCAATTCGTAGTCACATCCCCGTTTGTTGCGACTTTTTTAAATCGCAATAATGCTTTGAAGAATTTCATTTAAAAGTCACAAATAAGGCGCAAAACCAGCACTAAGTGACATCGACTGCCTTCGTGCTACCAGGCGTCGTCACTGCAACATCGCACTTGTGATGTCGCCGCGAATTTTCATTCGTAAGTTGCAGCCACCTCTTTGGGACTTTACTTGTGACGTACCCGAGTCACAAAAGCGTCTTATTTTTGTCACTGTGCTATTCATAATCATACCCCGTTTTCGCATCTGCTGTAAATCACTACAGGGCTTTACAGGGACGTCATTTAAAGGTCACAAGTAAGTAAAGAAATTTGATAGTGACAATGATGAGAAGCCGCATAACCGATACAAACTGATCGCATCACTATCAAAACGTCGCATCAAATACACAATTACACGACAACGGTTTCCGTGACTGTGTCATGTTGTCACGGAATAGTCACAAATTGTCCAAAATTGCATTGACGTTGTAAGGTACGTCACTGCAATTTTGACGTCATCACGGATTGACATTCGCAAGTGGTTGTCACTTGGTCGCTTTTGTTACTGCTGTCTGTTAGAAAGTGATTGAGGCTCTTAAAAAAATTTTTTGACTGATTTTGTAACGTAAAATTATTAATTTGGTATTATTAATTCGATCTTCAATCGGTAAAAAAATATTTTAATGAAAATTCACATTAAGGTCACAATGTGACGTCTCCACAACATTACATTGTGACCGGTCACAATTCAGCTGTCACAGCGACGTTGTAGTGAAGTCACACGCAAATGTCGCAAACGAGTCACAATGTGACTTTTGTGCGTCGTCACAATTGAGTCACGGTGTGACTGTGACGCTTGTGACTCGCAGTGACGTCACTGTGACTTATCCGTGACACATTGTGCTATTAAGGTGGTCATTATTAAAAAGATACATATACACTCTGGGAAGATGCATCCAAACTTTCCATCTTAAAAGCATATTAATTTATATTATATGCATAAAATATCCAAGAAACTGAACTTCTCCATTCTTTAAAAGTCATGAATATAAATATTAGCCGCTTTTATACGCTCCTATAGAAATCGTCACTAAAGCGCGTTGAATGAATAATTTGACTTGAAACGCATTAGCAACTTTTAACATACTACATAAATTGTTGAGATCTTCTAAACCCTGAAAGCTCCGCTACATTTTACCCGACATTTCAATTATTTGAATGCCTATTTTCACAGTTAACTTATAAATTGCAGATAAAGCTATGGAGAAAATGCAAACCACTAGCGCATTTCGATTCAAACCTAAAACACTTAGATTGAGGTGTAATGTATTCAAATCGCCCATTCTTTTTACTTCTATACAAATAATCCGCATAAAATGGAGAAAAGTGGCTTATCAGGAAAAAGTATTTATGGTAATGATAGAGCTAATGGTTTATTTTAAATACGAGAGTCTTTGCGGATAAGAGCATTTTCTCTTAAGTTTTTCTTTCTTTTTAAAACTAGTTTTTATATGTCCTTCATTCAAATATTTGTGATGATACTAGTTGGTTTTTATAAAAACTAGAACTTTAGTTATTCATATTTCTCCCTTTTGAGGGCTAAATTCTAAAATATAAACTTTCAACATTAAGAATTATAAGACAATAGATTGGACGATAGAATGAAAGTTAATGACCGTTGCAAAGCATGAAGCAGCACATTTATAGAATAATTATTTAGTAAATATTTTAATTGAACATTTGTTATGAAGGATATTTGCGAAATAAGGCAGTGAGAGGACAAGTTATGTCAGTTTCGGTCTGAAGAACACACGGGTGCTGAGTGTAAATCGCAGTAGTCTTTTAACAAAATATTTTAAAACCATACTGTATCACAATATCTGCCAGAGTTACTATTATCATCTCTTGCCCTAAGATACTAGAGAGTTTTTCTCTTCTTTTGCACTAGTTTTCTTCAAATTGTACTTTTGACACATGCCAACAATAAACAAGACGTTAAGGAAAAAAAAACTGACAAGACTTACAAATAAATCAAACCAACTACAACTTTTGAGAAGACATTGCTTGAAAATCCCTAAACAGGAAAATATGAACTTTCGACAGAAGAACAAATAGATGAACATGGTAATCTATTGGAAGTTTCAGGCTTTAAGGATTTTGTAAGCGTTAATGAAAACGAGTATTCTGAATACCTAGGAAAATACTCCGAAATGCCGGGGAAATGTTGAATAAAATATAGTGTATGCATCAGTTAGCGCCATAAATCGTGCTTAACATCTGAAAATAGTCTGTGGAAGAGGGAGGAGATAACTTAAAAGATAAAAGTATCATTTAAAAAACAGTATAAAGAAATGTTATTTGAATTTACATGTAATACATTCGTTAATACATTTCATTTCAATAAATTAGAATTTATTTAATGGCGCTTTACACTGGTTTTCTATACTTAGACCCGTCATTTAGGGGTCAGAAGGGTCAATTGCCCCCCCTCGACTTTGGGCAGTGTTTTGGCTTCATTTATATTGAGCACACTCCTTTTGCCCCCCTCCCTCCCCCCCACCGAAAAAGTTCGAGCGGACGGGCATGTCTAGCATCTTACCCCAAAGGTATCTGTCATCTTACCCCAAAACTGGGGCAAGATGCCAAAATGCAAACGTTTTCAAATTAATAATTTTTATTGGTAAAATATTTTTTCCCGAGATATTTTTTTAACAATCACAAAAGTCCATATTATGCTAGTCAAATTTGCTGTTTAAAAATAAATATTACGTATAAAAATCATTTGAAAGCATTTTAGACATAATTAATTTAGATCATTGTTATTAGTGCAATTGAAAAGCTAGTTAAAACAGTCAACTAATAATATATATCGATATAAACGCACAGATCCCAAGTGCTAGGTCGCACAGGCAACGATGAAAACTTTTGTGACTAGTTATTTAAGAGCAAGACTCTTTCAGAAACCATGTTACACTAAATTTGAATTTAACTCTCAGGAATATCTTGTCTGAGGCCTAAAATCTTTACCTATCTCCTAAGATTTTACAATTTTTCTCTTTGTCAATCAACATATTAAATCCAAAATCTTTTTCGAAAACCTTATTTTAAGCTCAAAACTATCTTAGTAATTACTACTAATTGCTATCTGAATTTGAAAATTTTTGCAATTAAATCAAATATTCAAAGGAAATAAACTAGTTAAATACTACAAAATATGATTTTTGCAGCGAATTCATATCGAAGAGAAATTCTCTCATTAATTAAAGTTGAAACAGAAATCTAGATGCCCAGACACTACAGACTCCTATAAAAATATTTTTTCGCTAATTAATTGCAGGGTTATCTTTCCCAGATACATATAAACATTCCAGACATATTTATCGTTACTCACGTTTCCTGGTGAGTTCTGGAATCTGCAATAGATGCTTTCACCCCAACCAATCAATTCCATAGGAACTGCCAATGATTCCTACAAACTAATTTATAGAGCTACTCCAATTTATAGTTTTCGTATAGTTGTATTACTTATAAAACCTTTACTCAGCGAATTTTTTGGAACGTTTTGAAGAAAACACGTCTCATCAATTTGATAAATGAGTTAAAGACTAATACATCGTTTTAAAGAATTGAATGCTCAGTTCTTGTGGAGCATTTTGACACTTTGCATCAAGGACTTTGCTCACACAAAATAATCATTAACTAATAATTTTGTTAACAATAAATACTTTAAAATAGGAGTAATTCAGGCTTACGTGCGTCATTCAGCTTGGTTAAATTCCTCAATCATTCCGCCTTTGTCCTGGGTGTTATTCAATTTTTGTGTGTCGTAAATATTTTGTGTGCTGTCTTATATGTTAATAAAGAAGTCCAACCTTTCTGGAGGCAATGGCTCCCACTCCTCGCGTAGTATTTGTTGAACCATGCACACGACAACAACAACAACGTTAATTTTCATAATTACACCCACACTGACACAACAACAGACTGGTAGCCTGAATAAAATAGATACATGTTTGCTTGGCTTTATTATCTTCTATAAGAGGATTTCTACCTCCAGCTCGGTTATTATCTGATCCAGGTGGATGATTCCTAATTAGGATGAAAGTACACTGATTTCGTGTGCTTACCACAGCAGTCGGAATTACAAAATCATCCTAGAACATTATTTAAACTTGTCATTAACCAACAAAAAACATCTGTAACACTCATTTACCCCAACTGACAGTCAAAGCTGTTGTTTCACATGGTTGTGGATGAACTGCGACGTTTCTTTGATAATACAGAGTTAAGTGTTTTTTGTGGAAAGGTTTGGTGTTCGTAAGTTTTTTCTGAGGCGTTTTTGATTAATAAATACTCATTATTTTCATTATTGGGTTTGGCATGTACCTCACCGCTATTCTTGAGTTTACTGCTAGCTGACTTATTAATCGTGGGTATGCGATGTGCTATTCTGCTATTTATGGATAGTAAGACAGTTCATTTGTAAACAAGTCATGATCCGATTCAGTACACTGCAAAAAATGAGCTGTTGTTTTTACAGTATAATCCAGGCAGCAGAGGTTCCAGTTTAAAACCACAGAATGCAAGATAATAAGCTTTAAAAATAGGATTTTTACTGTTTATTACTGTAAAATTAGCAATTTTTCGTTTATTACTATAAAATTAGTTATATTATACTGTAAAAACAACATTTTTTACAGTGTAATCAAGAGTTTGCCATACATTATTTCCAATGGGGGAGTTTCTTTCAGTCAAAAGTACTACTTTTTGTTACTGAAATTGATAGAATGATATTAAAAAATAACATGGGCCCGGAAAATACTTTAATTTTCCCAACAGTTTATTTTTTATTATTATTTTTGAATACCCTACCTTGAAAACGGGGCTTGGTTTTTGTTACGTCAGTGGTGCACCTAACAGCTCTCTTTCCAATAACAACACCATTTTGCTTGACTTGAGTTGTCCAATCGCAGGAATCGTTGACGTCACGACCTTCGTCATCTCATCATAACCAATTAGATTTCGCGCTAACGTGCACCACTGACGTCATGCGCAGATGTTTTTTTTTTTTTTTCGGAATAGCATCTGTGCACCGGTTAAAATAATTCATAAAAAATATATAACTGTGTCAAAAAATAAAAAAATGATCAATTCCTATGTTTTGAAGCATGTTCTTTTAGAAAAAATACTTTTGAAATTTCGGAAACTCCCCCATTATTAGGTTACGCATGTGCCTAATTGCTATTCGTGAGATTGTCTTCAGTCATTTTTTTATCATGAGTTAGCGATGTACTAATTTTCTATTTTCAAGTTTTGCGTGGAGTGCAAACCCCGAGAATAAAGAGAAAATTTGAAACAAATATGGTGGGGGGGGGGGGGAATATATATCTATTTTCTACCCTATTGTTGGGACTTTCTTTAACCAATTCTTTAACCAGTGAACTAGTAAATATCTTTTTTTGACTTTTGAATAAGGTGATTCAGTGTGTATTAGAATACACCTACTCAATACATTTAAGTAGAGTTTTATTGAGAAAACCTTCAAATTTAAAGCAACAACATTGTCATGTTAAGATTTTTCACTAACTTTTAACATCACCTGCTTTGCGTGTCACAATACAGAAAATACATTTCATATATTTTCCATTTCTCAATCTTCTTTCATATTTTGAGAAATATCTCCTTATTTCTATTTGCATTAAGTATTGACTTGTTTGTCTTACATCGAATTCACCACTCTCGAACGAACATATTTCTTTAACACCGTCTTTTTGCTCTAAAACTTTCAACACCAATGAGATTTCTCAATAAGATCTCATAAAATAAAACTCTCTATAAGAAGATATTTAATTTTTGATAAAATACGTCTGTTGATATTTCGTTCTCTGCAGCGAAACATGAAATTTCAATCCCTGTCAGGATTGAAAAAAGGAAAAAAAATCAGTGCTTTCCCAATATGAGCCAGGTAATTCAAAACTTCTTTCTTATCAAACGAGAAAATATCACTAAAATAAAACGCTTTTGTGCTGGAGTATTTTCACTCTGCTAGAAAGGGAATAAAATTTTCCGTTGTTTGAAATCAAATCAACTATGCGACAATAAATTCATTTTTATGACTAGCAGTTTGAATTCTCTGTAATAGACAACATCCTTTATTTTCGTGGCTAAAAAAGGCAAATAAGAAACACACACAGAAAAAAAAGAAACTTTACTACGGTTTCCTTAGTCATATGTCATTGTTAATGTTTGCAGATTTTCATCTAGCAAAAATATTATCTTAAACGTATGAAACATTCAAGTCACTGTGGGGTTTTTTTTCTGACTCTGAGGAAAGAACATAATTGTAGCAGAGCATGCGCAGGCTTTCAGCTTTTGCTTTTCATCCCCTTTCACATTAAGCATGCGCTAGAAAGTACCTAATTCGGAAAGTCGAACTTCGGATGCTTTTCCATTTTTATTTTTCCTTCGAAATGTTTTTAAACAAAAATTAGTTTTAAAACAAAAATTTTAAATATTGGAGGAATCTTTAATGCGATGTATAATTATACTGGAATCCACAGAGTATTAACCAGTTTAGCAATATAAAAGTCATTGCACATCACGGAAATCTCATCCATTTCAAGTCATGTCTACGGTTATGCGGTGAGATCTTCTCTTCTAGGTGTTAAATCTGTATCTCAGAGCCAGACTAACTGAAGTTCAAAGCTGAAGATTTTCACTTAATTACTGTATTGCATGTCGAATTTTATTACGCATCAATCCATGAAAATATTATTCTATAAAAAAATCATTCATAATTATTTAGCAATGTTAAAAGAGCACGTGTCCCTTCTTTTGCATGGACGAACAGTTTCGTGCTGTCGTGAAAAGTAACGAAAATTGACTTACGTTAGTCTAACTCTGGGATACAGAAATGAAAACGTGATTAGAGAAGAAAAAAACTAATCTGTTCTTGTTTTTCACCGCTTCCAAGTCATACGGGGACAATTGTTTACGAACCTTGAAAAATAGTCTGCTTGTTAGAAGCGTACGCGCGAGTTTCCATTTCTTCTTTTAATAGCTATACTTGAATACGCTGCAGAAAATGAACTGTTGTTTTTACAGTATAATTCTGGCAGGCGAGGTTCCAATTTAAAACTGTAAAAAGCACAGTAATAAACTGTAACAATAACAATTTTACAGTTTCTTACGGTAAAGTAAGCAATTTTAGTTTATTGCCGTAAAATTTAGCTGTAATATACTGTAAAAACCATACTGGCAGTAGGGGTTCTATGGTAGTTTAAGACTGCAAAATGCACGGTAATAAACTGTAAAATTAGCAATTTTGCAGTTTAGTACTGTAAAGTTTGCTATTTTGTAGTTTATTACTGCAAAATTAGTAATTTGTACAATTTATTACCATAAAAATAGCTGTATTATACTGTAAAAACAACATTCATTTTTAACAGTGTAGATTTTTATTTTCTTCGTGTTTTATATTCTACGCAGTATTACTGATAGTTTTGAAGTAAGATCATCGGTCAACTTGATCTCCCACTCATGACCATATATCATGATCGTTTTCGGTAACCCTTTAGAAGTTAAAGAGGGAATGTAATTTCAAATACTCGAAAAATTTCAAAATTTGGATGCATCAATATCCCGAAGATTCCGAAAAGTAATTTAGATTATGTAATTTCTACCTTGCTACGCGTATACTTTTTGCCCTTCATTCTCGAACTTTAGTTTTCAACGTTGTTTCAGTCATATTTTATTTCCGAAGTGGGTACATTTTGAGTGAATGTACAGTAACGCTGCCAGTCGTGATCAGAGAAATTCAACGATAAACTGCTATGTAAGCACTCATTAGAAATTTTCCTCGGTATATTCCGCTGAAAATAAATAATTTATCTTTGGAAGCCTAATCATACAGCTAAAAAAAATACTGAGCCTTGGACTGTTCCAGTGTTATTTTTACGCCAATGCAGTCAAACTTCGTTTAATCGAACACGCTTAGGAGGAATTTTTGCTAAAACGAACTACATTTACGACCCTCGTCCTCCTGTTTGTTGTTTGTGCTTCGTCCGATAAGACCAACTCCAGTTAAGACAAATTGATTTTTAAGGTTTAACGTCCCTTGGAGTAAGTTTTAGCGAGGCTCGACTGTACTACCAGTGGAAATTTCAGAATTCTTGTACGAAATTGGAAGAACACTGATGGCCTTGGCGAAAGGGAAAAAGAAAGAAACTCGTAGTATATATATGTAGGATTACTAGGGAGGATTCCTTTCGCCATAAGCACAATACTTGGATCTTCTCTGGGATCAGATTAATCCTTCCTAAGTAATAAGTGATGCAATACCTTAAGTGCAATGCCCTTGACCTCACCCCCAATATAGCCTCTTAATCTACAGGTAGAGGCAGATGCGATTGAGACGGCGAGCGAACAAGACAGGCGAAGACATTCGCCGAAACGTTAACGAATAATGTAAAACCTATGTGGATGTGTTTTTGTGTCTTCACTGTGTGTCATAATGTCCTGTGTCGTTCATAATGTCAATGAATGTTCATGTTCATGTTCATAGTCTGAGTCTTTTCCCATAAATATATATATTTTTCTAATAGAAATCTGTAAAATTCTACTCCCACGCTTCCAATACATATACATATTACTTCAAGACAGATTTGTCTTTAGGAAACAACTTCAAGTACTCCGGAAATGTCGAATGGAAATATGCTTCATAAATATAAATAAATATACGCAAAAGGCAATACTATCCATGCTTGGAACAAGGACTCGGGCCTTTGGGGACGCTTTGTGTTATTTCTAAGGCGGCCAACTGCTTCCTCTTCCTCGGAAAACTTTACTTATACGCAGAGGAAGGCATCACTGCAGCTTTTTCTCTTGTCGCTTTGGAGAAGCCAATTCGAAAGTTTGTATAGATTGAGCAAGAAGAAATATCGAAATCCGAAATGAAGTGGGGGGTGGGGGGGAGGTGGTTTTTTTCGATGATATTTTCAGATAAGTTTTCTGATTCATGGAGAACATTTTTTATTGGTTATGTTGCGTTATACTAGCTTTCGGAAAAACACAAAATAGTTAGAGTAATAGTTAGTTAAAAGTAACATTTCTCGCTTTTATTCAAGTGTAAGACATATTGTTGGATTTAAAATTATAGTTTTTACGCGGCTTTATTTTATGAACTTTTCGAAGTTTAGTAATATACTTAAGTTAATCTGTTTTTCTTTTTGGTGCAGATAATCAGCTTAATTGATAGAAGTAACTACTAGAAAAACAATTTTTTAGTGTAAAAAGTTAATAAGACAATCAACGTTCTACAAAGAGCAATTTCTGAATTAGTTTATCAATGGAAGAATTCCGAAATTGCTATAACCATGAATTCGCTACATCCAATTTTGCGAAGAAAATACATTCTACCTTGCAGAGATAACTCTGCATATATCATTGTAAATACACCGCATTTTTATTAGTAATTGGCTCATTCCACGTCAAATCGCCTAATTTAAATAGTCGGCCGTGCCGTCATGTCTCGGATTTTGTTCAATATTTTTTTACGAATAGATACCTATGAGATAAACTCAAATTAATTTTTTTAGATTTTTTGAATAAAAATTTAGGGTTGTAGAATTTTTTGAAATTTTGATTTTTTCAGAATTTTTGCTTTTTTATTTTTGGTATGCATTTTGAAAAAGCTCTATAACTTCCTCATTTTTCATTCAATTAAGCCAGTTTACGTATCATTTTAAAGCTAATTGTTTTCTCCTTCAATATTAGTGACAAAAATGAGATTGTAAAAAATATAATTTTGCCAATGGTCGTCTGAAGTCAGATTTTGTGTTTTTTCAATTGGTATGTTCAATAGGTCATATCTCCGGAGTACCAGCTAAGAACTGTCCAATTTTTTTTTTCAGTGATGACAACATCATATACTTTTTGTGTATAAAAAATTAGGAGGGTGTTTTTTGTTGTTTTGGAATAAAAAATTCAAGTGTGTTTTTTCAGTTGGTATGATCAATAGGTCATATTTCCGGATTACCAGTTAATAACTGCGCCATTTTTTTTTTTTCCATAATGAAAACATCATGATGTTTTCATGATCAAGAAATTAGAACGAAGTTTTTTTGTTATTTTAAAATGAAAATATAGCATGTTTTTTTCAAAAAACTTTACTTTAAAATCAACTTTTGAAACTTAAATTTGAGATTCACTCAGCATCACACGTCACAAGCAGATGAAAATGTACCCTATTTATTACATTCAAATACTTGATGGCAGTTTTATATTGTTCTATTGCTTGCATGCTTTGGTAGTGAAAAGTCGCTGCATAATTATTTTACTCTTCAGTAATTATTTACTAGCCACTCCATCAACCGACAGGAATTACGATAAAGTAAATTGAAATGTCTTTAAATATACTTTTATTCATAGTTTGACAAAGAAAGACTCGCGAGCTCTTGGTGGTTGGAAAAATTTTATATTTGGTTTCCATTATTCTGAAATCTACGTAACATTTTATAATTTGTTATCAAATGAAGGCATAAAAATTTCATGAACAACAATCTTTATTTCTACGATGTTCCGACAGTGGCAACAAAAGGTTTTTCAAACACAGAAACCTTCTTCACTACTATACCCTTCGTGTCTAATGGCTTGAACAAGTAATTCTCTCTGCTGCCTACTATTATTAAGGCTCTTTCATATCTTTGCTTTAAAAAATCTTCATTTGCAACCACTTCCACTGCTGTAACGAAAAACATCTGCTTCCCCTTTATGTTTTGAGGGGCAAATTGAAATAGATCATGTGCATTTAAAATCTGTCCTTCGACAGTTCTTTGAAGACTTGCTCTTATTGCAAGCCGTTTTATTGTGCCCCCTACTCCATCGCATGCATTCTTGCCATGACTCGTGACAAAGAAATGCCATTCAGCTGCCATGTCGTGGTTTTCCTTGTGATAGCATAGTTTTTTTTTTTTTTTTTTTAATTTTACGGAGTTTTTAAACTTATCGAAAACTTGATTTTTAAAGAAATTTGTTTCAAAAATTCAATATATTTTTTTTTAATTTCAGAACAACAAAAAACACCCTTCTAATGTCTTGATCATAAAAACATTACGATGTTTTCATTATAGAAAAAAAAATGGCGCAGTTGTTAACTGGTAATCCGGAGATATGACCTATTGATCATAATAACTGAAAAAACACGTTTGATTTTTTTATTCCAAAACTACAAAAAGCACCCTCCTAATTTTTTATACATAAAAAGGGCATGATGTTGTCATAACAGAAAAAAAGTGTCGTGCAGTTCTTAGTTGGTAGTCCGGAGATATGACCTATTGATTATACCAACTGAAAAAACACACTTGAATTTTTTATTCCAAAACAACGAAAAACACCCTCCTAATTTTTTATACATAAAAAGTATATGATGTTGTCATCACTGAAAAAAAAAATTGGGCAGTTCTTAGTTGGTACTCCGGAGATATGACCTATTGAACATACCAACTGAAAAAACACAAAATCTGACTTCAGACGACCATTGGAAAAATTCTATTTTTCACAATCTCATTTTTGTCACTAATATTGAAGGAGAAAACAATTAGCTTTAAAATGATACTTAAACTGGCCTAATTGAATGAAAAATGAGGAAGTTATATAGCTTTTTCAAAATGCATACCAAAAATAAAAAAGCAAAAATTCTGAAAAAATCAAAATTTCAAAAAATTCTACAACCCTAAATTTTTATTCAAAAAATCTAAAAAAATTAATTTGAGTTTATCTCATAGGTATCTATCCGTAAAAAAATATTGAATAAAATCCGAGACATGACGGCACATAGCCTTAGGCGATTTGACGTGGAATGACCCAATTTTGACCTAATAACAGAGTAAAGTATTTGTAGTAAATATTGTACCCAATAAGAAAAATAATGTAAAATATACCCTGATTTTAATTTATCTGTAGTATGGAAAAAATGTGCTGTAGAAGGTTTTTAATACATTTCGTCAATTTTTTTATCATATCGCACATTAATTCACGACTTTTTGGTCTGTAGTTTCAGTTGCAAAAACATTCTTCGAAGAATTAAAAAAAGCCTTTGTGTTAGAAATTGAAATTCCTTTACTTATATCTTCATTTTTTTCATCACTCATAATAGGAGAAAAAAATTTGTATTGATTTTCCTTTATGAATGATACTTTATTTTCCTTACATATCACACCAATCGTAATGAAATTGCCACAGCAGCATTAGGAATGTTCAATTTCGCTTTGAACAAAAGCCGACTATGTGCTATTCTTGTCCCTTGTTAAATCTCTAAACAAAGTTTATTCAAAATTCCTACCTGTCAGAAATAAACTCTAATTCCAGCATATAACGAACACTTTTTTGAGCAACATATAGACGGAAACGGACAACACGCATAACAGCACAGCGCAGAACAGAAACATCAAGGCAAAGCCAACACGGCATGACTGCCCTATCCTTTTAAACAAGCTCTGACAGCGGCAGTTAAAGTTAAGTTTCTACACCCCTTACAGATGTATGGGTCGTTATCATCATAATCATCGTCATCTACGTAGTCGTCACCGTGCTCAAATCCCCATGTCCCATTTTTTATACGCTCAGTAAGATAAACAATTTCTCATAGTAGAGTCAGTTACCATCCTCCAACATTTCTAGAAAGATCTCCTTAAACAGTTGTAACATAAAGGGAAAGGCCAGTCTTTCTTCGTAATAGCATTCCAAATTCCGCAAGACAAGGCGCAATCAGTAATGACAACTCAGGCTGCGGTTTACTCATAGAGAAGAAATAAAGTTAGAGGGAGTGAAGCCTTCAATTCTTGAAACAGAGATCTCAAGTCACGTGACATATTTCAAAGTAAAGTATTGGAAGAAGTCGCGTCTCTTTCAGTTGCTTTACCCAAAACGTTTCTCATTCGCCGATGTTGAACCACGTGACATAGGACCTTTGTTTCAGCTTTTGCTATGCCAATGATTGAAGTTCCTCGCTCTATTTACTAATATATGCTCTACGAGTTTACTACTTGGTTCATCAGGTGCGTAACTAGTGCTGTATTGGAGATGGGGCAGAAAGAATTTTAATCTATATATAGCCCCTTGATTCAATGTAGGCGCTATAAACAGTCAATCAGAAAATGAATTCTTATTTTTTCTTTGGGCTGATCATATTGTCAAAAGTTTTTTTTTTTTTTTGAAAGAAGTCCGACGGCACTCAAACATTTTGTTTGACTTAAGCAATGGAGAGTTCCTTCATATTCTTGAAACAGCTTCGTTTTTGAGATATGTCAGTATAAATCACTTTTTGTTTTTTGAAGCTATTCGTATTGACGCATACAATAATGGTGATCCTTATAATAAGGAGATCGATATATTTTTTTCCCTTTCAGCTTTAATGCTTGATTTGGGGCCAATTTTAAAGCAAATAATCTTCTTCGGTATCCAACATGTCCTTCGTGTTAGAATTGCGAATAATATCCAGCAGTGCAGTAACTGGATTCGAAAGAAAAAAATACAAGCGGTTCACTCACAACATGTGATGTGGCACAAGGTAAATCTCTCCAGCTATCTATTGGATCGATAGGAAGATTCTTTTTGTAATCCCCAAATCATGATTCTTTCCTTCCAAAATTGGCTCATTTACACTATTCTATGCACTAAAATATTTGAACAAAGCTTTGTCCATATTTTCTCTTTCAATTTTGATTCGTTTGGAGAAATAATATAGGATGCAGAATTAAAAACTAGGACGAAGTTTGTATCATCGAATAGAAGCAAACTATCTTTTAAATGAGTATAGTATTCATTTCTTTTTGTATTCTTATAACACTTTGAGCAGAAACGATTTTAAAATGTATCTCCTAGTTAATGCATTGTCTTTGGAATTCCCAGCAATGTCAAGCAAATGACCTACTAATAAAACTTTTGCATATCATGAGTACATTTTTTCCACACCCTGTATAATTACGATTATTTCTGATAGTATATACAGCTTTAGTAGACATGTAAACCTACCTTTTCTAAACTGAAGATGTGGAGAAGCAGGAATCTCCCCTGATTGTAGCATTCGAGATTGTGTTTAATTGTATCAGGGAGTTAGATGATACTCGATTAAGCATATTTTGAAGTACCAAGAGCTTGGACATTAACGGATTTACTAAATGGTTTAATGTGAAATGGCTTAGTTATAATTTACATAACCCCTATAAATGGCCAGTTGACTGCACTTTCTGATCGGGAGCAAGTCCAATGTAATACTGATTTTCTGTCCAGAGACGTTAAGAGCTACAACATCGTACTTATTTTAAATGCAATGAAAATATTGTCTGTTTGATAATAAAGAATAAACTATTTATGAAGAGACTATGCTATTTTTTTTCGTCGAATATCAGCCAAAGCAGCAAACCAAAAGAAGCAACACAAATGTTATTTAATTCCCTAAGCCAGTTTCAAAGATCGCAAAATGCCACTAAAAGAAAAAAAAACTACTTTTCTGCATGTATGATTTGAGTTTTATGCACTACTCATACGTATTATCTAAAATAACTCTTGGATAATGAATAAGGTATTTGTTTGTACATAAAAATGTTTACATTGTAAAAATTGGATTATGTATTTTTGTTCAAAAGATATATCGTGTTCAATTATTTTTAACAAGTGAATACAATATCCTATTTCATAAAAAAGTGAACAATCAAATCGTATTTTTAAACTTAACTGTTTTTAAAATCATGCGTATTTTATTTTCAGAGAGAACGAGAATCGTAGCTCAAAGAAGGAAGTCTTAATTTGATTTTGGACTCAACATAAAGCATTTTATCTTTCGAAAAGCGGTTTTACGTTTTTGCTCTTTCTGATACATAATGTAGTATGAGGTTTAGAAACTTATTCGGAAGAAAATGAGTTTCATAGATGGCTGCAGGAAGAAAATATTTAAGTTGGAAAAATGAAAACCCGTCAATCTAAAAGATACATTAGAGGTACAAACCCTCATCAATTCTCCATTCAAGACAGAAACCGAAAGTAATAAATTGATTAGATTTTTCTCTGAAAGGTCATTTTGTGCAGAAGTATGACTGATATTTTACTTTCAATAACTAGACAACCATTCAACAATGTTTGGTATTCTTGGAACAATTTATTAGTTGTATTTAAAAATGTGAAAAATGTTGTTCTACATTAAAGATATTGATTTTCTGCATTGGATTATTTTAGTTTTATACTTTTAAATCACGTTCTACATTTCTCTACATCACATGACGCTTGGTGATTATCGACTACGTCTTTCTTGATTCAAGAAACAGGTTTCAAAAGAGATCTACTATAATTTGTATTACTTTTGTCTGCTTGTACACTAGTTAATCAAATTCTCTGGTTTTCTACTAAGTTTTAGGATCCTATTCCAGAAACAATCAGTAGTTATCCGATTCGTATTGCCATCATAACTCCTCCATCAACCGTCTCCGGTTGATTTCTAAGTGGCGATGGTTTAACGGAGGAATTATGACATCCATCCTAAGTGGAATGCTACCGATTTTCCCCCGGATTTAAGCACTTAGTTCGATACTCTAACTTTTAAACGCTAATCCCTATTCTGTTCAACAAAAAAGTAACTGTAGTTTACTAAACGTTATTTTAGTTATATTTCATTAAATACTGTACAGAAATGTTTAATATTTAACTTACTGGTATTCTCCTATGTCAATCTTTATTTTAATTACATACTACTAACCACGGCAAAAAATAGCTTAACTTAGCTTCCTGATTTTCTGATATGTCTTATTAGGATTTAACACATCTAATTGCAGTAAGCTCCTGATTATCCGTGGTCGGTTTTTAATTCACTGATTTTCTACGACGTCATATTTGAATTTTGTTTCTATAATCACATTCTACATTTTACATACATTTTGATCTTACATTGCAAGATGTGTGATCCAAAATTCTTATCAAAATTTCCAAACACTTATGCAAAATAAATATCGCAACTAAGGGTGATTGATGGAGTAATCTGAAAATTGTGTTACTACTGGTGAAGCTGCATCACCTCAGTTACGAATTGCTGCAGCAAAGATTATTATAAAGTAAATTAGAGAAACAGAAAGAAGATGTAAATAAATCCAGAACCTATTATGCTGGCTTCCCTCCTATGATCTTTTTAAAATTAAAAATAATTAAATAAATTATAAAAAAATTACTAAATATCTGTGATATTCTTAAATCAATACTTTGATCCAAATAAAAATGGCAGCATTGAATGGTAGCACTGAATAGAGCATTGAATGAAAAGTAGAAATACAAACATTTGGGCTAAATATTGAATGATTAATTTCACCGACGTATTGCAAACAAATTTGCCAATTGTGTTTTTCATAAATTCATTATTATTCTTTTACTTTTTTTTTTTTTTTTTGGAGTTGGTTTCAAATTTCATGAGGAAGTATTCATTTGAAGCACAGAAACTTAAGGACGGCTGTAAATCTACAGTTGAAGTGAAAAGTTCTGTGAATTAACTACGAATAAATTAAATATCATTTTCCCTGTCATGCGTTCTGTATTAAAGCCATAGCTCTAAATAATAAACATATTAGTATGTCTTTCACGTTTAGTCCATGTGTTCTGAATAATAAGAAGGCATATAGCGGTAGAAAGTTTAACTAAGTGGCAAATAATGCCGAAAAGCAACAAGGTGTAATGATTTAATTACTTAGTAGATCATTTAATTAAGAGCGTAACTTGTCCTGAATTGTAATTTTGTTACGCAGATAATGCCAAAATTACGTGCTCAAATGGCAAAATATTAATTAATGTCATTTTATACTCTTAAGGTAAACTTCTTCGTGGAAATATGGATAGAGAATAAAGTTCTCTAGAGGGTTCTCTGGTTTTCGCTAATGAAGAGTAGAGGGTAGTGTCAAAGTGTAAAAGTATTGAGCTAGGAGGGGGGTTTTGTTTGTTCCGAAGTTGTTAGATACCATATGATCCCTTTTCCCCAGACATTTCGCAGCTATAAAATGACACTTTCTTCAGATTCCCTCAGTAGCTTTATCCTTTGCAAACTCCCCCCTCCCGTCCAAACGTACTTGTGATAAATTGGTATTTTTTGGCGTCTTTTAATGCGCCAGTAAATAATGTGAGAAGACGGGTAGGTTTTTCCTCAGGCTTCCAAACTATGCGAGATACCCCAATAAATGGAGGAAAGTCATTCATTTTGAAGTCGTTGAAGGACTCGTTTATTGTTTAGGGGAGGAAAAAGGCTCTAAAGGTATATATAAATAAAAATCCCATTATTCAATGAAGAAAATTGAAAGATCTCCAACCGCAAATTAACCGCCCATCTGTCATGCCCGTGAAGGTCTCTATTTTGCTCTTAATCAATAAATGGTTTTTCGCTTAGACACAGGAAGGCTAAGTAAGGAGAATAGTTTCTAAACTGTTATACACATAGGTTGTGCAGATAGTTTTTTACCTGGCTTTAGTTTACCGTTGGTTACTCCCGCAAAATCAACATTATCAGGCTAAGCATTTTAGGCTAAGTATAGCATTTACCAATGTCTACTCTAGCCCTTTTTCTTTACCATGTCAAAACTTTCTCATTTCTTTATCAAATTCTATGATTCACCCCTAATTTTAAAGCTTATGGTGCCGGCTTCAGATAAAAAATAAACCCAACATCTAAAAAACTGGGGGGAAGGGGAGCCGAAAAATCGGCTTTATCTGTTTTTTATTACACATTACTTTAATTGATAATATCTAATTACTAAGGTACAGTGACGTGGTTAGATATCATGTCGCGTTAGAAATGTGAAGATCGCATGTTCGATCCTGCTACGGGCTTTGTTGCTTTTGGTTGACTTTTTTCTTTTTTTACCGGGCTAATTTGGATCCAAATTTTCAAGAACATATAACCTAAACTCAATGTAGGATTTCAAACCCAGTATTTCTATTACATTAAAACCGGAAAAGAAAATGCTTATTTTAGCATTAATATTATTTCTTATTATTATTATTTCTTTTTTTGGTTGTTTCCTTAGTACTTCAAAAAAATACAAATATAAGGAAGGCATGATTACATTTTCTTTTAAAGCAGCGAAAAATAGCAATTCATTATGTTCCCGTTTTCCGCAAAAATACCGTTTAAATAAATTCAATTTCTGAATTGTTGTTGCCTAGCACGAAAGCTTCGCGCGGGTCAGCTAATGTCTTAATTATTTTACTTAAAGCTCGAGGAAAAATCAACATTGTTGAGCCGTTGACAACAAAAGTAGTGTAAGACAAGATTTTGAGTAAAAGAATGTTTTAGTAGAAACTTTTGCATCAAATATTACTCCTTTTCTGTTTTACTATTACTGTCTATCGGCAAATGGTTGAACATAGAGTGTTTCCACTTTTGATGAAGAAAATTTTGGCTAAAGCTAAATTATAATGCTGTAACTACAAATTAAAATGAATGACCTACAAATCCTTCTTTGGTTACAATTGAATACTGAAGAAATGACTAGAGTTACTTAAGCTTTCAATGGCTTATTATGTTACTAAGAATTTTAATACTGTGATTTTATTTAATATATGTATTTCTACCATACTTAAACTTTTTTTTTTGGCATTGCAATTACTTTTATCTGATCTACTGGGATATTTTCTTACCTAGTTTACTTTCACCCTGAAATATTAATCACCATTTGCATGGTTTTCTTCAAAACATTTTAGTTTAAGAATTGAAAAATACAGCTTTAACTCAATTTTTCAAAAACGTAGTAAATTAATGCCAATAATTTCCTTGAGTGAATTCATCTTTTATTATTTTTAAAATTAGGTAGTATTATTTGAAAAAAAAAAAATACATAAAATGTAGAAAGTATTCAAGAAATCTATACCTATGTTAAGATTTTTTCACTAAATTTTTATTTCAATTGTAATGAATAAATTCGTATTTTCCTATTTAATTTCCATTGAATTCAGAATCATGCAAGAGCGAGCAGATGCAGAGACAGTCGAGGAACTGAAAACATTAATGCATACTAATGCACTTTATCCGTTAAATTACTTTTTCTTTGCTTTCGCATTATCCGCTCACTGTACACATTAAGCCATGATTAAAGCATATGCTTACGCTTTCGTTGAAAATTTAAAACGCAGTATGGAATAGAATATTTTAAAAGGTCTGAACTTCATGCATCTGTTGAGGATAAAATGTGGGTTAATGAAAGAAGTATTCACCATTGAAAATATTTTATGCTTTTTCCGAAAGTGCATTTGTTTCAGCTTTTAAAGATTAAAAATTTAGAGGAAAACACTTCGCGCTTTCAAGTCTAGATATGTAATAATTAGAAATATTTCTTATGTGTTAAATTATAAGAAATATGTAATACTATAAATATTCTTATAAACAATAATAAAAGTTAGAAACATTCACAAAAAGAGCTCGATTACTTTTTGTTCTAGCCGAAAGAGTGCTGTAGTGGTTAACAGTCAGGCCTCTCACGCCTAAAAGCGCGGGATTAAACCCGGCTCCAGTCTGGTGGATTTTCAAGATGCAGAAAATCGACAGCATTCATATCGTATGGTTATGCGGCATGTAAGAGATCCCTCGAGTTCTCGTTAGGCATGAAATATCTCTTGGCAAAATAAAATTCCTAGTGCAATTTCGCATCGAATTTCGCCCAGGTGCCTCCATCTAGTGAGGAAACTGATCGTCAAAATTCTAGTGACAATGGCATTCCGCCGATAGTGGTGCCACATGAAAAAAATAGGCGCCTGTCTCGGGAATACACTACGTCTGCAAGTAGTTGGCAACCAAACGCAGCCCCGTTTAAAACAAACAAACTTTTTGCTCTATCATGTGATACTTCAGTCATTCGGTACCCCCCTCTAAAGTCAAAAATAATGTCAAAACGAAAAAAAAAAACGCACCTTTTGAAACACGTTTAATATCGGCTCAAAAACAAGCAAAGGGGTCTCCGTGATTCAAAAGTAGAAGTTTTACTTCGAATGCCGGAGGCCATCGGTTTGATCCCCACCATGCACCGGGTGTTATCCCTCTCTTTGTGCTGTAAATCTTTCTTGTGCTGTTTTATACTGTCCCACCTCTCAAGTCAATTGCACCCAATATCTTCATAGTAATTTCTATGACACGACGATAACGACAACAAGAAGCTGATGTTCCCCAATCATTTTTCTCGGAGGTAGTTGCAACTCTGCGGTTGGAATAACGTATACTGACGTGCTAAGCGCAAATGTGGTAACTGCAGTCGAGCTCAAACTGAGATATCACCCTTTAAAGTTTTGCGCCACCATGTATTTGATCCAGATGAAACTTTTTCAAAAATTTTTAAAAAAATATTTCCCGTTCTCAAATGACCATATAATTTTGTATTTAGGTAAAATACGTCACGAAGTGCCCCCCTGGTGGCGATAACTCAATTTTGTTCAACAGTTCAGATACGACTTTTGTGCTTAGCACGGCAGTAAAGTGGTTTTCTACTGATTTCTCCCAACAATTACGATTTTAGAGTAAACATAAAGAAAAGTGCGGCATTATAACTGTTAGTATAAGATGAAGTCATGCAAAATTTCGTTTTCATAACTATATTTTTTATCATGTTACTCATGTAGTGAATTATATTGATTTAACTAATTACTGCCACTTCTCCGTTATTTTAAGTGGAGCATATACCGTGGTGAAGTGGGGCAAATGCTAATCTGCCTCAACGTGACGATTTTGTTTTTTAATTATAAATAATTGATTTCGTATTTTTTAGTGTTGACCGATGTAACACGGCATCTAGTCCTACGTTAAGAAAATTATTCGACATTATTTACTGGTTTTTCATTTACATAGCAGTTTTTATGTTAGCAGTTAATATAAAACATTTTTTGTCATAAAGATATATATATATATATATATATATATATATATATATATATATATATATATATATATATATATATATATATATATCAGAGACGTGCCGTCTGGGTAGGCAAGGTAGGCAGTGCTACCCATGAAGAAAATATACATAGCAGTTTTTATGTTAGCAGTTAACATAAAACATTTTTTGTCATAAAGATATATATATATATATATATATATATATATATATAATATATATATATATATATATATATATATATAATATATATATATATATATAATTATATATATATATATATATATATATATATATATATATATATATATATATATATATCAGAGACGTGCCGTCTGGGTAGGCAAGGTAGGCAGTGCCTACCCATGAAGAAAACATACCAATTTTTTAATTTCATTAAATGACATATAATGCGCTGATTGGAAAATATAAAGGCATTAAACAGCGAATATAGTAGAAAAAACACGGAAACTTTCATTTTTCTTCTTTAAAAAAGCATCGACTACCGCTGCTTTTCGACCACTGTATCTTTCACCATGCATCGTCTTAGGAAGTGCACGTGCCCCGCACTTTTCTCCCCTAATGTTCAAAAAGCGGCGACGAAAGGCTGTCCGAAAAGTGCCTTTGCGGTTTCTTCTGTTCTCCGCCGAAACTTGACTGCGTCATGCGCAGAACCATGCCTGTGGAGTCTGTGACTTTTCTACGGTCTATACGTCTTGACGCCGTCTTTCGTACAGTACTGTTGAATACTTGCAGTTTGCTATCTCCATTTCTTGTTTTCTTTTTCATGAAATATAGTAATTTTCAAATGTTTTGTGTTTTTTTGTATCCCGCTTTTTCGGAGGATTAAGTTGAAACTGTATCCAATATGGATATGAGATAGTTTATAAATTATATACATATATGCCGGCGAATATTCCTGCATATATGTATATAATTTGTATAATAAGTAAACATCTTTCATATTCACATTATTTTATTATTTTTTACATTTCATGTGTTTTTAATGATATACACTGAAGTGACAAAAGTCATGGGATAGCAATATGCAAATTTTCAGATGGCAGTAGCATCGCATAGAACAGGTATAAATGCGCAGTGCTTTTACAGAGCTTTCATTTCTGTTCAAGTTATTCATGTGAAGAGGTTTTAACGTGATGATGACCGCACGACGTGAATTAACAGACTTTGAACGCGGAATGTTAGTTGGAGCTAGACGCATGGGTCATGCCATTTCGGAAATCGTTAGAGAATTCAACATTCCCAGATCCACTGTGTCAAGAGTGTGCCGAGAGTATGAAATTTCAGGCATAACATCCCAACATGGACAGCGCAGTGGTCGACCGCCTGCACTTAAAGATCGAGACCGGCGACGTCTGCAAAGAGTCGTAAATTCTAACAGACAAGCAACACTGCGTCAAATCACCGTAGAAATCAATGTGGGACGTACAATGGACGTGTCTGCTAGAACTGTGCGGAGAAATTTGGATTTCTTGGGCTATTCCAGCAGAAGACCGACTCGAGTGCCTTTACTGACAGAACGACATCGCTTGCAGCGGCTCTCGTGGGCACGTGAGCATATCGGTTGGTCCCTAGATGAATGGAAAACCGAGGCCTGGTCCGATGAGTCACGATTTCAGCTGGTAAGAGCCGATGGTAGGGTTCGAGTGTAGCGCAGACCCCACGAAGCCATGGACCCAAACTGTCAGCAAGGCACTGTTCAAGCTGGTGGTGGCTCCGTAATGGTGTGGGCTGTTTTTTCATGGCATGGACTTGGTCCTCTAGTGCGACTGGACCGAACATTGACTGGAAATGCTTATGTGCAGCTACTTGGAGATCACTTGCAGCCATTCATGGAC
>JAXGGA010011619.1:0-41726 GCA_038373865.1 Uloborus plumipes | reverse complement strand
ATTTTTTGATCATCATAGGAAAAATCAGTTTATTAGATTTAATGTTTAAGATTTTATGTTTTTTAAATATATTTTAAAGCTGCAAGCAAAGTTACAGGTTTAAAAAATCGCAATATTTTGTACAATAATAAATAAGTTATTTGTAAATATTAGGGGTGCGACATCGAAGGCAAGACATCCATGTTTACAAATCATCGATGTTAGAAATTACAACATCGATGGTATTGATACATCGACCAAAAAACATCGATGTTCTCAAACATCGATGTTTTAAAACATCGATCTTTTTACAAATATATAGTGTTTATTTTTGAATATATACCATACTACAAAGTAACACACATGAAAATCTCTAACAAATGTTTTCAAGAGGCTCAGAGAATTCTTTTGGCATTGCGTCAATGCGTTAAATAAAACTATTATTTCAAAAGTGTCAAAGTAAAGCCAGTAATAAATTTTATAAATATATATATTGATTAATTTAAACAATACAAAAGAATAAGTACTCGACAAATAGATTGAAAATACTGAATTTTAAGTCCTTAATACAAATTAATAGGAATAATTTCGCAGTATGTATTGATTTGACCCTTGAATAAAATAAAAACTGATAATAAAACATGCAAAGATTTGTTCAAACTAGTTATAGAAAAGGAAATATTTTCTATTTGAATAATACTGAAAATTAATCTACCTCGAAAATAAATTCAAGAAAAAAATGTATCATAGCACTTACCGTCAGTTCAATGATGATAAAGAATTATTTTGGTTAGATGAAACACAATTTTTTTCAAAACTATGAACAATTATTATTAGGAGCTAGAAATGTGAATTTACGTATGAGTGAAATTTCGTACAACAGCGCACTTAGCAAGTCAACTGCAAAAAACAATCAAAACAGACCAGATAAGGTTTTCTTGACGCCGTTAATGTTTATGATGTGTCAAGAAAAAATCCCTCTGTTTATTTTAAATGCATTCATTATTCGATAAAAGAGGTACAGTTTTGGGAAATTCCAGACACACCGGCAGCAGCAGATTTACTTTTCTTCCTTTTTCTATGCTATTTTCCAGACATTGCGGATGAAAGACGTAAATGAGCTTAATTCGCATGGTAAGATCACAGGAGCTCAGCTGTAGCACTTTTCAAATGTAGACGAATTTTTTCATGTTTGACGGGAATTCAGACTATTTAGGTTTGAAAATGAGATTCAATAAAGGATAACTAAAGGGCTCCTGCACTTTTTTTTGTCAGACATTAATTCCGGGTGCTTATCGTATGTATTAAGGTTACGACATTGGTGATTATGTTTTCGAAATTGAATGTTGTTGGGTCTATTTTTTAATGTCAATGGTTTTTTCATTTTGAAGATGAGGTTTTTCCATCGATGTCACTTTTCTGTGAGAAATTTTACTACATTTTCAATTCAAAATGAAAAAATATCGAAATCGGAAAAAACATCGAACCCAAAACATCGATGTTTTAAAAACATCGACACCAAAGCATCGATGTTAAAAACATCGATGTTTTAACAAAAACATCGATGTTTCCAAAACATCGACATCGATGTCGCAGCCCTAGTAAATATCTTAATTTGTTTAATGCAGTTATATATATGTACATAACAGCCAGTTTACTGAGAACTATTGGAACAAGCGTTGATATTCATAAATAACTTATTTATTAATATATTAAGTTGCGACTTTAAAACCTGTAAATTTGTCTACGACTTTAAACATATACAGCGCAAAAAATACTATCCTTACCATGAATATGCTTTAAATAGGGTTAGAATTTTAAGCATATGGACCAGAAGTTTTTTGTTTCTTTTCAGATGTTTAGAGAAAATTTAATTGCAGTGGGAAATAGCTATTTTTATTCAATTCTGCCTTCTGTTTTCTGGATTTAGTGATCTTTCTATACTTATATTTTTTAACAAATTTATAAATTCAAAAATCTCAACTATTTGGTATCAATAAATACCTAATCTAAAAATTAGTAGGCTCATTACAAGAACAGAATATTTAAATAGGTTGATATCCCTGCAACTTTTACCCCTAAAAATATTAAGATTACTAAATACAGAAACATTTGTTCTGTAGAGGAAGTAGTGATTGTATTTTATTTAGGGGTAAAAGTTGCAAAAATTTTCAAGCTGAACTGTCAATTAAAAAGGGAAATCTATTAACTACATTTAAGCCTAAAAGGAATACTTATTTGACACCATGGTTTTCAATTTTACAAAAACATAACCTAGGTACCAGAGGGACTGCCAAGCTACGGGAGATTCTTAGAGTGAGTTGAACTAGAACCAATTCATTTGTGAGCTACTTTGGACTTTATGGCTCCGCTTGATCAGGTAACGGATAAACGAATATCTCGCTTATACAAACAAAACACCCCGGAACCGAATATCCCCTATGCCATAAACTCAGTATTAAAAATCCCCGCTTAATCTAATATTTCTTGGAACCGACAGTATCTCTATTTATGCCCAAGTATGACATATGAGCTTGAATATGTATGAAAACAGCAAATCCAGGAACTTCAAGCTGACTCAAAGTGGATTCTAATTAGCTAAGTTCAAATACCCCAAACTACCTCTTAGTAGGAGGTCAACATGTTAAACAACCTTCCAAAATATTAGGTTCTTTACTAAAACTGGTAATTCCTCTTTAAAATCTTTAACTGCAAAAATAACTTAAAAATACCTGAAACGTCTCTAAAAAAACATTTCTATCCTTCACCCACAGAAACCCTTAAGCACACTAGTCTTGATCTATATTAAGTAAATACAGTTTTTTAAAAAAAGAGGAATTCTAATACTTGTTCAATGTATGTTAACATGGCAAATTCAGCTTTTAAGACTTGTATATAATGCTGTAATATAGTGAAATCCTGTTGCAACAAAACATCGCTAGTTTCAAAGCAAACTTTTAGTCTTGAAATAATTGCCATTACACTGCTTGAACTCTATACACAGCAAATAAGATTTGTTCTGAAGATATTGCAATGTAGAAATATTTTAAATGAATTCATCTATTAAGAATTTCTATTTAAGAAATATTTTGCTGTATTTAAGCATCAATAGTTAAATATTTGAAAAATATATTTAGCTGAAAATCATAAGAAATAGAAAAAAATTGTACACTGCTCGACATTGAAAATGCAACATCAAGAAGGAGTGGTCAGAAATTGATGAAATTTGGTAAGAAGACAGAGACAGCATGGAACAATAAGTGATATTTATTTCAAAATAAATAAGCAAAATTTAGAGCGAGGACGGTAAGAAGTAGGACCACCGCGGACAGCGATGCACGAAGAAACACGTCTAGGCATGGAGTCAATAAGCCTGCGGATGGTGTCCTGAGGGATGGCACTCCATTCCCTTTCAACCATTTGCCACAGTTCGTCCTCTGAACGAGGCAGTGGCAGGTTCTGCAAACGGCGTCCAATCACGTCCCACACATGTTCGATTGGTGACAAGTCAGGAGAGTATGGTGGCCAGGAAAGCATCTGTACACCTCGTAGAGCATGTTGGCTGATTCGAGCACTGTGACGCCGGGCGTTATCCTGTTGAAAAATTGCATTTGGCAGACCCTGAAGGTAGGGGATTGCCACCGGCGGCAGTACATTATCTACAGATCGTTGGGCCGTCATAGTGCCCCGAATACGAACTAGAGGTGATACGGAATTGTATGCAATAGCGCCCCAAACCATTATGCCACGTTGTCGCGCTTCTTAGTCTTCTTAGCGGGCGCCGTGATTGCAGGCCACGTGCAACCAGTCGACGGGAAATGGTTCTTGTCGACACAGGAACAGCCAGGGTACCTTGCACGTGCTGCAGAATCGACGTACAAGTGACTTGCGGGTCCGCCACAGCTTGTCGGTGAATCCGTCGATCCAAGCGGTCTGACGTCACTCTGACTGCACCTGCACCCCTCATTGTGGCTACATTTCCTCTTTCCAACCATCTCCGACACAGCCGATGCACAGTGCTTGCATCCACGTGGGTATCAGCTGCAATTTGACGTATGGACCAACCTCCCCTTCTCAGTCCGATCACCATACCCCTTGTAAAGTCGTCTATATGCTGGAACTGTCTTCGTTGAGGACTGCGTGGCATTTCCTCCTATCACACGTATCCTTCCGAGACAAAAACTAAATTTCTCCGATAATTAGTCTGGCAGAAAAACCAACATGAACATAGCCCACTTTTCAACTTCATTCTCTTATATCTTACTTCACGTGCGTCGGAGAGCTGCGCATTTCATATCATTTGCATAACTCAGTGACGTGCGTCTACGGTAAAATTTGCATGAATTTCTGACCACTCCTTCTTGGTGTTGCATTTTCAATGTCGAGCAGTGTATTTAAAGAGTGAAATGTAGTTCTTTGCTTTAACCTACAAAGAATCATCATTCAGAAAGTGACTTCTAAAATTCTTGAGGATTTTACAGTTGTAAAAGAAACTTTGTAAAGAAATAGACATCGAGTCAACATATAAACAATTTATTTACAAAAATATACAATTTAATTTATTAAACAATTGTCGCTAAAAGGTTATTATATTATCGATTGAGACATTGAGTCGACGTTTTTCACAGCAGATGTCGCCTTTGCGTGGAGTAGCCAATTTTTAATGGCATTCTTAATGGTGTCATCTGTGGCGGCACTCTCAACCAAAGTGTTCCTCCTTGTTGCGTCTGCACATACACTGGCGGAAAAAAAATCCCAACACCAAGAAAAAATTGCCGTAGAGTAATGAAATTTGGGTAATGCAATTGTCTTGTTAACATGTTTAATTGATTAAATGTACAAGATCACTGGCTAATTTAAGCTCAAGAAAAGGCTGTGCAAATGCAAAATTATGTTAATTTAATAGAGGGTGTAACCTCCAGAATTTTGAAGGCAAGCCTGCAAGCGTGCAGGCATTATGTCATACAGGTGCCGAATGACACTTTGTGGTATGGAGTTCCATGCTTGTTGCACTTGCTGTGTCAATACTAGGACCGTCATTGCTGACTGTGGATGATACTCGAGGTGCCATTCCATGATATCCCATACGTTATCAATTGGAGACAGACCTGGTGATTTTGCAGGTCATGGTAACATGTCAGCACTCTGTAGAGTACATTGCGCTACAGCAGCGATGTGAGGGCGAGCGTTATCCTGTTGGAAAACGCCCCCTTGAATGAACGACCTTACTTGACTTTACTTTTGCAAAGTAACATTACAGAAGGCATCTTTGATCAATTTTAAGCAAATCATTTTAAAATAGTTTGATTTTATGAAAAATAAGTTCGCAAAAAAACTTACTTTCTGTGGCTACCCATGCTGGATCGTTGCTTGGCTGATTTGTCTGAAAATAGCTGTCAATAAATAAACTCTGATGTCCAAATAGTGGCTCTAACTGGTTTTCTCAAAAAGAAAGACTGTTTAACTTGTGAAAAACAGCTTTAGAAAAATGATATACCCATTACATGTTTTTGTATGCAGTAACTAACAAGCGTCCCGTTTTTAGGTTACTAGGCACAAATGGGTTAACGGGACGGTTTTTTTCATCTTTGGCAAAAACGTGCTAACCCTAGCTTATGTTAATGCCCTTAAAATAGCACCATCTCATTTAAATAACGTGTCGTAAATTTTTTTATAGAATACAGGGAAACAATTTTATTGATCATTCAGATTTCACAAAAATGTGTTTAGTATAAAACATAAGTGTGGTTACGTCACTGTAACAGGGCAATTAACTGTGCCTTAATTCAAGCTTGAATAAAAAAGACGCTTTGAAACAGAATTGAGAAAGCACACAGTTCCATATAACCCTTCACACTACTTGCATCATGTTCCATAAATTTCAACTTTCAGAAATGTGTTTCTCCTGAGGGTGCATTCATTTACGTTTTAAACGTCACTCTGATGACAACACACAGTTCAAAAAAACATTTTCCCAACCTAAAACAGTGTACCAGAAAACAAGCAAAAATCTGTCATCTCCCGGTTGGATTAAACTGGAGGTTAAATGATTTTGCACAATAATTTGGGACCTGTTGCACACAGCACAGGCGGATTTGGGCTGAAAATTCTGGGGGCGCAACAGCACTGTGAGTGTGTGGAAGGGGGGGGGAGGTTCAAAGTGCAAATGACGAATGGCGGTTCCTGTTGTGGCTCAATTTCTCCCTCTAGCGATGGGGAGAAGAGGTGGGGAAAGAAATACATGGAAGTAGCGCGGAACAGGAGGGGGGAAATGTGGTTCGATTGGGACTGTTTAGAGTGACTGAGCAAGAGTGGCGACCGAGGGTGGCGATCGATGCCACATTTTTTAATCACCACTTTTGCGACTTTAATCGCCAAGCTATCACCTTTCTCTATTATGAAGACAATAAGGAGCGTTGAACGAAACACGGAACAAACACCGCACCGCTCATAACTACGCATAACTTCGTGAGGCGAAAGAGACGATGCATCCGAACGTGCATTTCCCCGCCGCGGGAGCTAAGGTGTTCCGTTGGTCCGTGGTCCACCGGATGATGCTGGGAAACGCCACCGCATGCAAATCTTCGCGAGGCGTCACATGCGTTTGTGCGCTGTGGCAACTTGAGGGCTAAAGAAGAGTGGAGGACGGTGGGGGGGGGGGGGCGGTGTATGCTTCGCGGACAAACTGCGGGGAGGAGCGGGAGAAATGTTATCGCGAATCCTTTTCGTCAATCATGATGAGTCAGACAAGAAAGGCTTTCTGCGATCGTAAAATCTTTAGGCGTCAAACTTGGCGCCTGGGTTTGGATGTTTAGGCGTCAAATGGAAAATTTTGGTCGCAAAATACGACTAACGACCGCTTATTTCTAACACTGGGGAGGGGTACTCCCCAGAACAGGTCCCAGAGCCCTCGTTAGGAAATTAAAAAATGTATATGCTAATGAAAAAGTGCTGATGTTTATTTGATTTTAAAACATATTTTAGAGAACATTTTACTAAAATAATGAGTAATAATTTGGAACACTTTGTACGAATTTTGATAAAGTCCATTGCAATAATAATGCTTGTTTCACTTTATTAGCAATGGTTGTTTGTTTCAAAAAAAAAAAGAAAGAAATTATTTATGTACAAAAAATACGTAATTACAGAGTCTATGATTATTCCATAACACTTATAACACGGCACTGAATTTAAAAAATAATCTAGTACATGTGTTTATTTGATGGTTATTATTTTTATTACAATTTTTATAAGATGGATAAAATACTCTTAATACATAGCACAGACAAACTTTTTTTTACACACGTTACACACATTTTTTACACCGTGTATGTGTGGTTATAAACACGGGTCACACAATAAACTGCATATTATTGTATTTCGTGTTTGTACTCTAGTTGTGAAAAAATAAGTTGTTTTCACACTATGTTTCTTTGTAAAATTAGGTCAATTTTATTTTTCTTTCAAAATTCAACCAAAATTAATGGTGGTGCCGCGCACTCAAACGCCTCTTCAAATTCAAAGTCATGGAAATTGCCCTCGAACAGAATTCACTTTAACCTAGTTTTAGCCCCAGAATGGGCTCTCGTACACGTAGCTAAACTGAGAGACTGAGTGAATAAAAAGCACCAGCATCACACGCACAGGACAGGTCTCTTCACAAGAGTAAACTCTAAAATGCAGGCTGAAACTTGAAGACAGTGAATGGCTTTTCAAAAGAACGGACTCTTTCTAAGTTTCTTAAAGCCTCAAACGGGAGAAAATGTCTTTGAACAAATGTCATATGAATGACACGTGATGTCACTAATTGCTTTTAAACATTGTTCTCATGACTGTGGCTTTCCCTAGCACGGACTCTCAGATGTGATCTTAATTGTGAAGAGTGTTCAAATACGAATGGGGTTTCTCACCAGTGTGGTTTCTTAAATGCGTCTTTAAAGTTGAAGAATGAGAAAACGCCATCGAACAAATTTCACAAGTATATGGCTTTTTCCCGGTATGGGTTCTCACACGTCTCTGTAAAACTAAAAGCTGCGAAAATACACTTGAGCAATGTTTAGAGGAATAGAAGTTTCTCTCAATTATGGGTCCTCAGATGTTTCTTTAAATATGAAGCGTAGGGAAATGCCTTCGAGCACAGTTCACAGGAATAGGGTTTCTCTCCAGTATGGATCCTCAGATGTTTCTTTAAATCTGAAGCGTAGGGAAATGCCTTCGAGCACAGTTCACAGGAATAGGGTTTCTCTCCAGTATGGATCCTCAGATGTTGCTTTAAATGCCAAGCGTCAGAAAATGCCTTCGAGCACTGTTCACAGGAATAGGGTTTCTCTCCAGTATGGGTCCTCAGATGTTTCTTTAAATCTGAAGCGTAGGGAAATGCCTTCGAGCACAGTTCACAGGAATAGGGTTTCTCTCCAGTATGGATCCTCAGATGTTGCTTTAAATGTGAAGCCTGAAAAAATGACTTCGAGCACTGTTCACAGGAATAGGGTTTCGCTCCTGTATGGGTCCTCATATGTTTCTTTAAATCTGAAGCGTATAGAAATGCCTTCGAGCACTGTTCACAGGAATAGGGTTTCTCTCCAGTATGGGTCCTCAGATGTTGATTTAAATATGAAGCCCGAGAAAATGCCTTCGAGCACTGTTCACAGGAATAGGGTTTCTCTCCAGTATGGATCCTCAGATGTTGCTTTAAATGTGAAGCCTGAAAAAATGACTTCGAGCACATTTCACAGGAATAGGGTTTCTCTCCTGTATGGGTCCTCATATGTTTCTTTAAATCTGAAGCGTAGGGAAATGCCTTCGAGCACAGTTCACAGGAATAGGGTTTCTGTCCAGTATGGGTCCTCAGATGTTGCTTTAAATGTGAAGCCCGAGAAAATGCCTTCGAGCACTGTTCACAGGAATAGGGTTTCTCTCCAGTATGGGTCCTCAGATGTCGCTTTAAATGTGAAGCCCGAGAAAATGCCTTCGAGCACTGTTCACAGGAATAGGGTTTCTCTCCAGTATGGATCCTCAGATGTTGCTTTAAATCTGAAGCGTAGGAAAATGCCTTCGAGCACTGTTCACAGGAATAGGGTTTCTCTCCAGTATGGATCCTCAGATGTTGCTTTAAAAGACAAGCGTAAGAAAATGCCTTCGAGCACCGTTCACAGGAATAGGGTTTCTCTCCAGTATGGGTCCTCAGATGTTTCTTTAAATCTGAAGCGTAGGAAAATGCCTTCGAGCACTGTTCACAGGAATAGGGTTTCTCTCCAGTATGGATCCTCAGATGTTGCTTTAAATTCCAATCGTAAGAAAATGCCTTCGAGCACTGTTCACAGGAATAGGGTTTCTCTCCAGTAAAGGTCCTCAGATGTTTCTTTAAATCTGAAGCGTAGGAAAATGCCTTCGAGCACTGTTCACAGGAATAGGGTTTCTCTCCAGAATGGATCCTCAGATGTTCCTGTAAATCTGCAGATCGAGTGAATGTCTGCGAACAATGTTGACACGGAAAAGGCTGTTCCCCGGGATCGACTAGCAAATCGCTCTTAAGGTGGGAACGCTCAGGAAATGTCTTTAAAGAATCACCAGAAGAAAAGGGTTCCACACGAACAGCGATGTCTGAACTGTGTTCCATTTCTGGGTAGTGAAGAAGTGCGTTTACACAAATATTTACTTTTGCAAAGTTGGATCTTCAAAACAATTTTATCGGAGATCAAGTATTCCGAAATGCCTTCAATCAGAAACTAGAAAAGTGTTTTTTTCCCCTCAAATACAACTGCATAGATTCCAGGTAATACATAAAAGGTTACCTAAAACATTTGACTAAACTTCAATAGAAATTTTTGAATATAGGCATCAAAAGCTCAATTTTTATAGTAATACTCCAGTCACTTATACCAAAAACAACGACACTTTACACAGGCTTTATTTCGTTAGTATATGCATGTAACCAGAGCTCTAAAGAAAAAGTACTGGACTACAAACAGCTTTTCGTACAAGTCTGACTTCTTATATTCCAAAGTGTGACTGCTTACTTTTAAAGGTTTTTTTCCCAACACCAGGAAATGGAAAAGACTCAAATGTTGACGAGCAATTGCTCTTAAATAAGTGGAGTGCACTGAGGGAAATCTTCCAAAATAATTTAAGGTGTCTTTTAAATTACATTTAATTCATTCAACGCAACTCAGTATGAGACAATGTTCTAGAAAATTTATGTTGCACACGACAGACTAAAGAACGAGAGACGATTTTAATCTTGGAGTATTGGATGACATATTTAAACTTTAAAAAATATATTATGAAGAAAAAGTTTGGAAAGGTCTTTTAGATGAGGGGCATTAAGTCACGAAAAGTCAGCCTCTGCTTGCCAGCAATGTCATGCTGGTATCACCTTCTGCTAACAAGAAGTACGAACCTAGTTTCAGTAGCCAAGATGCAAGTACTGTGGAATTTTTTATTTTGTTCACTTCAGTTTTTTCGTAACACTTTTATATGCATAAGAAAAACAATTAATGCGCTTTACCAAAATTTCAATGAATATAAGCAAAAATAATCACTCTTTCAGGCTTGAATGTGTGTAGACACAGACACATTTCATGGAGTTCTTACAAGACTCTAGGTTTTAGCAGCACACACCTCTGTACATTGGTTAAAGCACTCTCTGTCACTTAGCGAAGGAAACACGGAGCGTCATCTTCAGTCATAAAATTCAGGCTAACGGCACTTGAAATTTTCATTTCAATAAAACACGCAGTCCGGATCAGTGCTGAAAATAAGGAAAGAAGCAGATTACTAAGAAAAATGAGAAGAAAAAAAAAGAATTCTATCAGGATAGGTATTTAACAAAGATATCAAGCGATAATGATATAAATGAAGTACGGAATACTGAAAGGAAAGAAAATTGAGAAAGTTTGAGGCAAGAGCGGATCAACCTCATGGTTAAGGAGGGGGTCATTTTCGGAAAGGGGAAGGGGGTCAAAGGGCAATTTTTGAGAAAAAATGGGGGTGTTTGGCAATTTTTTCGTAATATTAGACCCAAAAGATGCAGTTTTATGCTATGTTTGGTCCTTTGGGGGCGGGGGTCATTACGCCCCCTCTAGATCCACGCTTGGTGAGAGGAAAGCAAATGAACGGGACCAAATAAACTTGCTTGCGAAAAGGGAAAAAATAGGCAATGTGGAAGACGTTTAAACAGTTTCAACGCATTCGAAATTTGAAACACTCAAAATACGAAGCTACCACAGTACGTTACAAATACCGGCAGCTGCTTCATGCAAGTCTCTCGCTCTGTTGTTAATTAATAATAAAAACGGCCCCATTGAAAGCTAAACGTATTTCTCATCCTTTCATGCAGAGTTTCCCAAAGTCTGGTTCCCAAAGCTCACATTCGTAGGGAATAAAAAAGTTCTTGTTTACGCACACCCATGGTGCAGCAAACAGCCCAGAGTACGCAATCTGAATACACAGATGACACTTAATTGAGTTTTGAATAGATTTTTACTTCCATAGCTCAAAATAATAATGTTAAATAATGAAAACTAGACAAAAGCTGGAAAAAAATATACAGAAAAACGAATACATAAATTTAAAAACAAAGACCATAGAGGCATATGAAACTCTGAGAATGAAAGGGGCACATCTTGATTTTTTTTAAAAACTCTATGGGAATTCAATGCTGATCCAATTTAAAAAGTGCCTGTTGCAACATTACAAAAAGATAAATAAGTTAATTAAATGAATCACTCTTATTTTTTATTTTTTCATTACATCTTTTATGATCAAAGCTGAAAATTGTTCTGATTCACGCCGTTTTACGCTACTCTTCGGAAAACAGTGGAGACAATACCGCTAAACTGAAGCATTTAAAGACTCCATCCATTCCGGAGTTCACTGATGACGCAACACTACTCGTACTGCACCTCGTGGTAAAAAGCATTTGTTCCTTTGGCAGGAGCGTGGGGCAGGGTTGTTATTTCGTCCACTTTTTTTGCAAAAAGTCCGGGACGTCGGAAAAAATGGACAAAATGGAAGAAATGAAAAAATATATATCTATATATTTTTCATACGTTTGATGTATAAAAATGTTGTGATGTACAATTAGTATCTTTCTTGCATTACCTATTTCCCAAAATAGAATGATGGAATCATGCAAAAAAAAAAAAAAAAAATGGCAATTAACCCATTGATGTTTAACTAATTTTAGTTGAAAGAATTAAAATTTAACACAGTGAATAAATTATTGAGTGATTTTACATTATCATAGAGTAGACAAATAGAAAAAAAATGCTTTTCCTTTAATACATATTTTTAAAAAGAAATTAAAGAGTATTGTGTCACCTTAGATTTATCGCATATGGATGTGCTGTGCAATATCTAAATTTATTAGGGGGAGACATATGTAAAGCGAAAAATATCAGCCTCATAACACGAGAGGTTGTGGAAGTCTCGAAATATTTCAGAAGTCACCACGTGGCAAACGGGTTTTTAAATTCCTATGGTTGTGTAACGCCTCAGTTGCCCAACGAAACTCGGTAGAACGGTCATATTAAATACTTAGAAACATATATGCAAAAATCATAGATGAACACGAAGATGAAATTGGTACAAACATAATTAATATAACTAACAACATTGGTTTAAAAAAGAAGTAAAACATTTAATTACTCCTTTGAAACTCTTCAGTATTTCATTAGATGTGCCGCAAAGAAATTCCTCAAATATTGCAGACGTAACTAATGAATTTTTGAAACTTATGAAAGTAGAAGAGCCTGAAATTCCTAGCAAGTCTCTACAAAAAAAAATTTGATGACTGCATCACCCCAGCTCACATTACATCATACATGTTACATCCAAAATACATGGGTCATGGAGTTACAAGTGACCAAGAAGAAATAGCAAGGAATTGGGTGAATGACATTGATAAAAATTTCTTGCCAATGATCCCGTTAAATTTTCTATTAAGAGCAAGAATCTGAGAGAGTGTCACGCCTGTGATTCATGACCTCTCAGATTTTTTCCAAAAAATTACCAAATGTTTATTATCTTATTGAAAGACCAATTTCAGAATGTTTTGCTCTAAAGTTGAGTTGTTTAGTTTTTATGAACCCCTAAAGGTGAAGGTGCGGCATCAAAAATTATGCGGATTTTCAAGACATGGAAGTTGCTGTGAGCCAAAACTCTTACCAGGAACTGTTTAACTCCAATTTTCTTTTTGTATATGGAACATAGAAGGTTCAAACTTTACAAAATGAATGTTAAATAAGTGGTAAGTTGTTGCCGTAAGGTCAGTGAAGGCCCTCAAAACAAGGCATTTTTGACGTTTTTTAGCGTTTTTGAGGTCAAAAAACAGCTTGTACATTTCAGTTGGCACGGCAAAAGTAGTGTCGTTTGAAAGACCAGTGTAAGCACTTTAAAATAATGTATAAATAACCAAGGAAAGTTCAACGTGCTTTTAGTTGCGTAAGGCCAAAATATGAAAAATGTCATATTTTACCGATATTCAAACGGTCATAACTTCCTCTGCCAACAACATATTGAAATTTTTTTTTTTGCCAATGTCATACTCTATTCTTTGTCTTAACAGAACAGTTGAGTCCTTTGAGGCCAAATGTAAATTTTTTTTACAAAAAATGTATTTTTTTCTGTGCATTTTTTGTAAAAAAAATTTTTTACAAAAAAGAAGAGCAAGTTTTCTTACCTAACCTTAAAAACAAAATAATACATTTTCCGAAATGAAACATTTAGAAAGAACGTTGCAATACCGCAATTTGTACGATAGTTTTATAATTTACCGAGTTTTAATTCCTTAAAAACTGAAAGGGAAAAGTAGATTTTTTTCACAACAGTTAAAATAAAGGGTAGCTTTGAAGAGATGGCACTTGACTTCTCTTTTTTTTTTTTCAGAATTGTCTATTTTCATGAAGGGGTGATACGCAGATGAAATTAAAAAATGGGATTCGCAATTCGTATTGGTTCTAGAGCTTGAAGATGTCACCTTGCTCATCTTCAATACGTCATAAAATTAAAGAAATCAGCCAAAGAGATAAAACATTTAAATTTTGCACGGTCAAGGCAGATGTCTCATTGGACAACTCATAGTTTACGTAAGTAGGTGGGTCTTTGTTTCACCTCTCCCTGCACCATTGGTCAAGGACTGCAGCGAATCCGATAATTAATCTACTTATATTAAAAACTGAGTATCTTTCTAACTATCTTTCTTTCTATCTATCTTTCTTTCTTTCTTTCTATCTTTCTTTCTATCTATGTCACGCTTCTTTCTCCTGAACTGAAAGTCGAACCAGGTACCGATAGATAGGTAATTTTTCAGGCTTCATTAGTTTCAATATATATAATTATACGATTTTAATTAGCGAAGATATCAATTAATAAGTAGTCAAATCTAAAGCGATTAAGCCTAATAAATGATTAAATATGAAATCCATTTTTGCAAAACGTCGTTGCTATGAAACAGTGATAACAATGATAATGAGAATTCTGAATGAAGGCTTAACTAAATCAAACACGAAACTCATAAGCGGGCCACTTACGTAATATTTTTATCGCTAGCTGCTTGTAATATTTTGAAACATTCATTTGTTGAAAAGCTATCTACTTAATTAAAAACTGAGTATCTATGTCTGCTTTTTTTCTTTAAGCGAGCTGAACTTACTGAAACTTTCCTCACCATCTTGAAAGTGCGAAGCATTTCAATAGTTCGAATGATTTTTTGTATTTTAGAAAAAAGTAAAGGCGTGAAGCGCCTGTTAGCGAGCCGCCTTGGCGGGGAGTAGTTTCTTGAAATTTTCTTCACCACTTTCAAGGCACGAAATGCCCGTGCAACGCCGGGCCACGTGCGTGGTATGTCTTGAAATCGAATGAACATTAAATTATATCAAATAATATAACTTCAGCATGAGGTAAAAGTTAGAGAGGGGGGACGTTATGCATCAACATGCCGCAGGAAGCTAATCTAGCTGGTCTGGCAGCTAGTTTGAATTGAAAATTTGCGAAATTAGGGTTGCAATACAGAATACTACACTGCTTGTCATTTTTACTTTTGTCGCCAATTAAATGCAATTACTGCTGCAAATTACAGTGTACAGTTCAACAATATATAATCACATTGCAAAAATATATTTGAAGCACTTTTTACTTTCTTCTATATCTAATACTAGCAGTACCCGCACGGCGCTGCCCGTGCAATAAATGTAAAGGCCCTTGAATAAATTGAAAATGCGACGAACACTCTGGAGTAAAATATTTATTTTCTTTTATTCAAATTTACTTCACAGCAATTTAAATTCCAGTAAAAGTTGGAGTTTACACATGTCGCCAAATAAATCAGAAAGGCATTAAACTACCGAAAACATTAAAAGTAGGATAGAATTGCAATAACCGGGTCTCGGCGATGAATATTTCATTCTGGCGACCCGCTACCTTCTTAGAGTCGGAAAAATATTTTTCGATTTTAGTAATCCTACAACATAGCTGATTGACGCCAACGTGACCCGGTTACCGTAATTCTACCAAAAGTAGCTTTTAAAGAATTACACAGTTAAAATCCTAGAATAGGCCACCTCTTGGCAACATTTTAAAATCTCGCTTACTTGGCAATTTTTACTTAATGCAAAACCAATTTGTTCCAGAAACCCAGATTTTTAAAAGTCGTAAGAGGTGGGCTATTCTAGGCAGGCGCGGATCCAAAGGGGGGGAACTGGGGGAACGTTCCCCCTCCAAAACGCCAAGGTGCATAAAAATTTTCAGAACAGAGAAAAGAAAAATAATTTCGTTTTTCAGATTCCTTTTGTTTTCATATTTGAGATTTGGCTACCAAAAATTTTAAGTGGCAACCAAAGTTTTTGATTTATGACGTCATTATTATCCAATCGCATTTAAGGGTTTTTGAGTTGAGTTTAGGGGGGGGGGGCATTTTTAAGAGTTGGTAACCCTGTGTTTCGTGTTTAGTGCGCTTATTCTGTGCTGCACAATACCACCACAACTATAACAGATTTATTTTTGATAGCTACGTTTTATTTTCAAGATTTTTTTTTTTTTGCTGATGAGAACTGTTCTGTTCTGCAGCTATCTTCTTTTCTTCATGGTAAGTCTTAGTTCTTTCATTCAATTTGTTCTACATTAAATACTTATAGAAAAAATAAATGTAAGCAGGGGAGAGCGGGGCCAAAAGTTCCGTGTTTTACTCATGCTTAAAATTTGTTCGGAAAACAAGATTCTAAAATTAATATTCCAAGGTTTTTCTTTGTCCCTTTGATACAAAAGCTGTTTATCTATTTATTTATTTTTTTTTTTGAGTTTTATTTCGTAAGGTTTTTTAATAATTAATTCTATGGTAAATAAACCCGAAAAGGAACAACTTACCCTGACGTGGGGGCAAGTTGTTCCGAGATTAACAGAACGAAGAATGACGATGATAACTACAAATTTAACAATGTTTCGAAATGAGCAACTTATTTAAAACATAATTTTAAAAAAATGTTGATGAACGAAAACATTTATTTATTGAAGGACTGCAACAATATCGTTCGAATAATCAGCCTTTATTTTTCGCTCAAAGTCACTGAAAACGTTTTTTTTTTTTTTTTTATTCATACGAACATTAATTTGAATTTAAAGGCTCATTGGGTAACCTTTAAGCTCAAATAAATATACTAATTAACAGATAATAAATGTAATAAACTTATAATAGTGCATTAATTTCTTAATTCACATCAAGTTGGCGTATTCATGTCCTAGATTTGTAAATACAACTGAATTTGTAAATACTGCTGAAATCATGCTGATCGCTTAGGCTGGCTAAGAGTAAAATAAAGTTACAGTCCACATTGGATTAAAATAAAAAAATGTGTACAAAATATTAGTTAAGGATTCCGGCTGTTGTGCCGTGGTCTAAATGGCTTTAATCCATACGTTTCAATCGCAACTGCGGCGGTCATCTTCAGTGGCTTGTTGTTGATTAGCTGAAAGCCACTGAAGGTGACCGCCACAGTTGCGATTGAAACGTGTGAATTAAAGCCATTAGACCACGGCACAACAGCCTGGAATCCTTAACTAATATTGACACCAGCCGTGAAAGCCTTCATTCTTACATTAATGTGTATAAAGCTTACTAAGTGTTTATCATTAGTACTTTTTTTAAACAAATTTGATTGATCAGTGCGAGACTTCAAGTTTGTGGCCACAAACTTTCTTAATCACATTTGTATTTATTTTTTGTTGAATTGCTCTTTATATTTCATAGTTTCTGCTAATTTTTTTTCTTAATTAAAAAGTTCAACAGTAAACAAACGGGGATTGAAATTATTATCTGAGAATTTGTGACGAACAAAATTTGTATTGCATTTAATTCTTTATTAAAAAGCGCGCTGAAAAAAGCGAGAGAGAGCCCCCCCCCCCCCCCCATTAAACAGTTTCTACAAAAGTTCCCCTCCCAAATCCATAGTCTGGATCCGCCACTGATTCTAGGACCCACCCAAAAATTAAATCAACTCTACTGTTTATCGAACTTTTCTGTTCAACAATTAACGTTTAACATGGAATTTTCAAATCAGCTACAGTTCATTACTGTGCCAAGTGCTATGCTTAAATAGAGGAGCTGATTCGATGTGATGTTGCCAATTTAAAAGTCAATTTCTCAGAATTTCAAATAAATTGTTTTTCTATCTTTTTTTTTTTTTTTTGAAATCCATGAGTAATCGAGTTTATGTCCGAAAATAAACCCAAAAAGAATAATATGACACTGAAAATATTTGATTATTAGGTTCTAAATCACGCAGAAGTAATTTTTAAAAAAATAAATCAAAATTTTCACTTCAGAACTGGTTGTACTTTTTAACTGCAACCGCAGAACACAATGTTGACAAACAAAACACCTAAATATTTGAATTAACGTAATGGGGAAACAGTTTCCTGCTGTTTTTAGCATAATTCGTTAAAATCTGGGTAGTAAAATGTAATCGTAAACAATTTCCATTGATCGTTGATGCTTTTCGACAATCAAATTTAATCCACCATGTAACTTCAGTGGCAAAACAATAGTTTGTCCAGAAAATGGATCTGGTGTTATATTTTAAAGCATCCAGCTAAGCCTTGGAAACTGAGCAAATTTGAATAATTAATATCTAACGTTCTAATTATCGGACAGAAACGTGACAAAACTTTTCTTTTTTATAAAAAAAAATCCTTTCCAACGATATATAACGTTAAGGGGTGGGGGAATATTTTGCCCCTTAATTAGGCGAAATATACCTAAATTAGTTAATTAAAAAAGAACTAATTCGAAATTTAGAATTTGGGCTTCGAGGTGCACGAGGGCGGGGTACGTTCGAATTTTTGAGCCAAGTTTCAGGTCTGTAGGTGCTGTGGGGGCTTCTGGCCAGCGGTTACAAACGTACAAACAAACGAACACCGTCATCTTTATATATATAAATATAGAAGAAAGTATTGGATTCGTGAAAATTTTCGAATGTCGAATTTTGACGGGTTTGCAAGTTTTGAGGTGCGCTGGGTCCATTTCGACCATTTTTGGAAAATGTCTGTCTGTGTGTGAGTCTATGTGTGTGACCAGTTTTTGTGGCCGCGCTAGAGCAAAAACTACTGCATGAAATCGAACAAAAATTTTTGCACATATGTTCCACCATGTGAACTGGTGCACCTGACTTTTTTTAGCGAATTCCTCCAAGGGGGTTGAGCAATCGCACGTGTTCTGCGCGGGTGTGATTGCTATATCTCAGGAAGTAAGAAGCGGAATCAAACGAAAATTGGTCCAGAAGTAGACCCTACCCTATTGAGTACAAGTGCTGATTAAATTTGTGTGTCAATATCTCAAAGGGTGGTGGAGCAATCAAAAGTGCTTATTTTGTCATTGCACCAACTGTATCTCGAGAAATAATACTGCGATTTGAATGAAATTTGGAATAACACTAACCCAATATGGAAGCAAGCATCGATTAAATTTTGGCGCCAATCGCCCCAGAGGGAGGGTGGTGTGATTTTTGTGCTTAGTCAACAATGCGAAAAATTAATTCATTAAAAAATCGCTTTCACGCTATTTAATTATCAAAACAGCTGAAAACTTTCAATGATTTGAAATTTTTTAACTGCTGCCAATTTCTTTTTACTAACAAATAAAATGTTTGCAATTAATCTAAACAAGGCTTTTGCAATAATTTTCGATTTCGCTCATTGATTCTGCATTTGCAGGGTTATTACAATAATTGGGAAATTGGAGCTGTCTCCAATTATTCGGGCGAGTACGTATTTTATTTTGTAACCGGAATTCATAAGATAGATATAGAAGAAAGTTTCGTGACAGCAACGACAGCTAGTTTGTTTTAAACGCAACTGATACTAAAAATTTTAAGTATTAGTCATAGTAATTTCGTGAATTATTCTTCACAATGATAATAAAAACAATAAACATCGACAAACATCACCAGCAAACGATAAATTAAAAGCTAAATTCGTTCACGCAAGCCATTTTATGCAATTTATATTGAAATAAATTAATAATGAAGTAAAATATGTTTTGCAGACGATAAATTTAGAATGGTTTACTATCATGTCTCTATTTTGACCTCATTTGGTTAAAGTATTATTCCCTCTTCTATACAACTTGTCAGATCTCCAAAATGTCTCTAAACTCACAAAAATGGTACGCGTCAGCTTCTTCCTTCTCTAACCTATTTTAAGGAAAGTACTCGATTTCTCATTTGATTGACAGGTGCCATCTCATCGCGGTTTTATTATATTTCATTTGACTAATTTTAAAAAGGCTTGGAGGTCATTCCACGTCAAATCGCCTAAGGCTATGTGCCGTCATGTCTCGGATTTTGTTCTATATTTTTTTACGGATAGATACCTATGAGATAAACTCAAATTATTTTTTTTTAGATTTTTTGAATAAAAATTTAGGGTTGTAGAATTTTTTGAAATTTTGATTTTTTCAGAATTTTTGCTTTTTTATTTTTGGTATGCATTTTGAAAAAGCTCTATAACTTCCTCATTTTTCATTCAATTAAGCCAGTTTACGTATCATTTTAAAGCTAATTATTTTCTCCTTCAATATTAGTGACAAAAATGAGATTGTGAAAAATAGAATTTTGCCAATGGTCGTCTGAAGTCAGATTTTGTGTTTTTTCAATTGGTATGTTCAATAGGTCATATCTCCGGAGTACCAACTAAGAACTGCCCAATTTTTTTTTTCAGTAATTACAACATCATATACTTTTTATGTATAAAAAATTAGGAGGGTGTTTTTCGTTGTTTTGGAATAAAAAATTCAAGTGTGTTTTTTCAGTTGGTATGATCAATAGGTCATATCTCCGGACTACCAACTAAGAACTGCACGCCACTTTTTTTCTGTTATGACAACATCATACCCTTTTTATGTATAAAAAATTGGGCGGGTGCTTTTTGTAGTTTTGGAATAAAAAAATCAAACGTGTTTTTTCAGTTGGTATGATCAATAGGTCATATCTCCGGATTACCAGTTAACAACTGCGCCAATTTTTTTTCTATAATGAAAACATCATAATGTTTTTTATGATCAAGATATTAGAAGGGTGTTTTTTGTTGTTCTGAAATTTAAAAAATATATTGAATTTTTGAAACAAATTTCTTTGAAAATCAAGTTTTCGACAAGTTTAAAAACTCCGTAAAATTAAAAAAAAAAAAAAAAACTATGCTGTCACAAGGAAGACCACGACATGGCAGCTGAGTGGCATTTCTTTGCCACGAATTAGGGCAAGAATGCATGCGATGGAGTAGGGGGCACAATAAAACGGCTTGCAATAAGAGCAAGTCTTCAAAGAACTCTCGAAGGACAGATTTTAAATGCACATGATCTATTTCAATTTGCCTCTCAAAACATAAAGGGGATACAGATGTTTTTCGTTACAGCAGTGGAAGTGGTTGCAAATGAAGATTTTTTAAAGCAAAGATATGAAAGAGCCTTAATAATAGTAGGCAGCAGAGAGAATTACTTCTTCAAGCCATTAGACACGAAGGGTATATTAGTGAAGAAGGTTTCTGTATTTGAAAAACCTTTTGTTGCCACTGTCGGAACATCGTAGAAATAAAGATTGTTATTCATGAATTTTTTATGCTTTCCTTTGATAACAAATTATAAAATGTTACGTAGATTTCAGAATAATGGAAACCAAATATAAATTTTTTCCAACCGCCAAGAGCGCGCGAATCTTTCTTTGTCAAACTATGAATGAAAGTATATTTAAAGACATTTCAGTTTACTTTATCGTAATTCCTATCGGTTGATGGAGTGGCTAGCAAATAATTACTGAAGAGTAAAATAATTCTGCAGCGACTTTTCACTACCAAAGCATGCAAGCAATAGAACAATATAAAACTACCATCAAGTATTTGAATGTAATAAATAAGGATACATTTTTATCTGCTTGTGACGTGTGATGCTGAGTGAATCTCAAATTTAAGTTTCAAAAGTTGATTTTAAGGTAAAGTTTTTTGAAAAAAACATGTTATATTTTTATTTCAAAATAACAAAAAAACTTCGTTCTAATTTCTTGATCATAAAAGCATCATGATGTTTTCATTATGGAAAAAAAAATGGCGCAGTTGTTAACTGGTTTTCCGGAGATATGACCTATTGATCATACTAACTGAAAACACACGTTTTATTTTTTTATTCCAAAACTACAAAAAGCACCCTCCCAATTTTTTATACATAAAAAGGGTATGATGTTGTCATAACAGAAAAAAAGTGGCGTGCAGTTCTTAGTTGGTAGTCCGGAAATATGACCTATTGATCATACCAACTGAAAAAACACGTTTGATTTTTTTATTCCAAAACTACAAAAAGCACCCTCCCAATTTTTTATACATAAAAAGGGTATGATGTTGTCATAACAGAAAAAAAGTGGCGTGCAGTTCTTAGTTGGTAGTCCGGAGATATGACCTATTGATCATACCAACTGAAAAAACACACTTGAATTTTTTATTCCAAAACAACGAAAAACACCCTCCTAATTTTTTATACATAAAAAGTATATGATGTTGTCATTACTGAAAAAAAAAATTGGGCAGTTCTTAGTTGGTACTCCGGAGATATGACCTATTGAACATACCATTTGAAAAAACACAAAATCTGACTTCAGACGACATTTGGCAAAATTCTATTTTTCACAATCTCATTTTTGTCACTAATATTGAAGGAAAAAATAATTAGCTTTAAAATGATCTTTAAACTAGCTTAATTGAATGAAAAATGAGGAAGTTATAGAGCTTTTTCAAAACGCATACCAAAAATAAAAAAGCAAAAATTCTAAAAAAATCAAAATTTCAAAAAATTCTACAACCCTAAATTTTTATTCAAAAAATCTAAAAAAATTAATTTGAGTTTATCTTATAGGTATCTATCCGTAAAAAAATATTGAACAAAATCCGAGACATGACGGCACGGCCGACTATTTAAATTAGGCGATTTGACGTGGAATGAGCCTTGGAGCTTGGATTGCTACAAAAACAAATACGTTTTTAAAATTATTAAGGGAAAAAGAACGAAACAAATAAACGAAATAAAAACGTAACCATGGTAACAACATGAAAAGTAGATTTCCGTTGATAAACTTATTCATTTCATCTTTATTTTCAAACAAATTTTATTCTCGAGCTTCAAATGACATAAGACTTGAAAATCTGTATGAAATATTTCTTCCCTATTTTATCGAATTTTCGCTAAGAATTAGAATAGAAAAACGATTTTTGAAAAAACGCTTCGGAGTGTATAACCCCATGTTACAAACGAATTTTATGCCAAATATCATGAAAATCGACCGAACGGTTTTGGAGCTACTTGAGTAACAGACACACAGAAAGAAAGAAGGAAAAAAAGACAGACAGACCTACCTTCAGCTTTATTATTAGTAGAGATGTAAAAATTCCTTTTTCTTATTCTGCATTTTACGTTGTATTTTTTCTGCATAGAATTGTTTTAGGGATATATTAATGTTATTACCGGAACATATTTCATTTAATGGCAAAAGTTTCTTTCTTGACATCAAATAATGTTTACTTCATAGGGTTTTTAATATTTTGAGACTCAAACCTTTAAAAAATTTTCTATCTACTTTTATATTTTATATACACTTTTATTGTTGGTAGTGAAACTCCTTCACAACAAATAAACATCTTAAAATTATTTACTGCTGATGTGTGCTCTCATAAGCATTAACTCTCATCGTTAATATTCATTTATTTCATACAGATACTATATTTTTATAGTATATCTTGTTTATTAAATATTTGTTTGTATACATAATTATGTGTGCTAATTTTCATAATAAAACCATTACCTCATTGAAAAAAATCAATGTTTTGAAACATTACTTGTAAATTTTGGATTTTTTAATCAAGAACTGTCATTTTCTTTAAAGTGGACAAAATGATATTTTTTCCAGGTTTTTCCCCGCCCAGGACAAAATCAAAGAGCCCTTGGTAGCAGACTCTACCATAGGGGATAAAATCCTGAAGGGTTTGAAAAAACCCGGGTTTTTTAGAAAAAGCACAGCATGCCCGGGTTTTTGATCAATAACACAGCTTTTTTCAAGAATCATTTTAATATCATTCTCCATTCGAACATTGTACGCTTACTCTTAACATAGAATCAGGGGAGCCCTGAAGAGAGGTCACTGTGACCTCCTAAGAGACTTCTTTGACAAATTTGGAGAAACAATTGTAATATTGAATATTTTAAATTCATATTATGTTTTAAATTGTTACAGAATTTAATTTACAGATTAAAAACTTAAACTTGATTTTTATAGGGGAACCCCCCTAGGGGTTGCGCTACCTAGGTGGACAAAAATGCACCTTTGTTTTTTAGCATCAAAGGGCCTAAGTAAAGTACTGAATTTGGAAGAGCTCCGATGTTAGCAGTGGACTTAAAAAGTAGTTTGGGGAGTCAGACCCTTTGGCGAAAAGAAAATTCGACAGCATCAAAAGACCCATTTGCCTATTTTGGCAAAGATCAGAAACTGTCAGGCTGTATGGTAAAAATAAAAATGGAGATCGAACCCAATGGGGGGAGAGGGGGGGTAAACCTACCTTTTTCATATCCTTGATCTTCAAACGACCTTTATGATGATTTGACAACAATACATACCAAATAAAACGGATTTGCTTTGAAAAATCCTCGTGGGACGGGGAATCACTCATAAGGGCGATAAACAACCATGTCAATGTCATGAATGTCAGTTCATGAATGTCAAAGGATCTTAGTACGGCAAAGATACGGATGGAAACAAGATTTTTATAAGGGAACTCCCCTTTTAGGGTTGGACCCATAGGGGGATGAAAACACCACAATGAGAATTACAGAGCATCAAACAACCTCTGTGACAAATTTTACTAAAAAGAGTCATAATTTACTAAAGAACTGACTCACTAAAAGAGTCAGTTCACTAAAAGAACCAATTCACGAGAAGAATCAATTCACTTAAAGAATCAATTCACTAAAAGAATCAATTCACAAAAAGAATCAATTCACTAAAATAAATAGTTCACGAAAAGAGTCGATTCACTGAGAAAGAGTTGACGATTCTTTTGAGAAATCGTGATTCATTCTCTCGGTGGAGAGAGTCAATTCTTTTAAGCAATATACTGAGCACCCTTCTTTAGTATATCTGTGGCTTGGTTCTAAGAGAAAGAGCCAATGTCAATTTTTTCACATTCTGTGTTATTTACATCAAAAGCTTACAATTTAGTAAAACTCTAATTTTACAAAGGCCAATGTCCAATATCAAACTAAAATTGGTTGCATTTCCATTATAATGTCAGCCAATGTCATATACACACAATGTCATAATATTTACATAAAATAGAACCAGGTTAAAAAATTTCATATGATAAAATAATGTTTCTTTACACTAACAATAAACAAATACCAAAAAATAATAATGGGAATCTTAATGTAAGAAAGTTATAGGCATTCTAAAAAATCTCAAATATCTTTCATCGCCTTTTCTCGAAACTAACATTTTTAACTTAGGCCCTTTTAGAACCAAGCCACAGATATATTCTATTCATTTAATAAGAATAAGTGATAATTACTTTGTTTCCAAAATCTAAGAGGGGAAAACAGATTCCCACCCCCCACCCCCAGTTAGGATTGAACAACTTTTTAGAGCTCCTTATAGCGAAAGGTTGGTAAACTTGGTAAATTGATGAAATCTTTTGGATCTACGCTTAATTTTAGCATCACGGTTAATGTGTTAATTGAAAGAGCTTAAGGGTAAATGAATTCAGTTGATACACAAGTTTTAGGATGCGTGCATTGCTTCCTTTTAGAGCTTTAATGTTCATTGTTGAAAAGTCATTGGAACTTCAATTTTAAGAATCATTATGTGATAACAAATAGCACACAAACTGTCCAAATTATTTTCTCAAATGAAAATATTACAGTAAAGCTTCAAAATAAATAAATGCATGCAATAAATGTAACAAAATAGCTTTCGCAATGTCGCATTTGTATGTTTAATTTACGAAACTTGCCTTGGACCTCTGTTTAAATGAATCGCGAGCCGGCCGATACTGATCATGATTGCACTAAAATGAATTTAAAAGTTATTGTACAATAAACATACATATGAGGGGGGGCGGTAATTACGCGAAAATTAAAACTTACTTACCTTGATGAATAAATTAATATTTCCAAAAGATGAAAAGTTCATGGCCAGTACGTTCTCAATTTGTCAACAGAATATCATCACTACGCAAAGTTTCAAGCAGCATTAATTCCAGATTACAAGAGGAAGGTAATGAAAATTTTCAATTGCAACTCTTCAATTGTAGCTGATCAAACTTCTTTATAAAATTCATTTTTTTAGTCACACCGTCAACCTCCTTGCCGTCAGCAACGCTAATTTTTTGACGGTTGTAGGTAAGCAAGAGAGATATTTGAAAATAATGAGTTTATACTGAAGGGGAGAAGCTTTTTAAAGCAACCCCTTCTCTTTTTAGAACTCCTATTACTTAATATAGTATAATGTACTTTGCTTTTTTAGCATGAAAGAGTTCGAGTTTCAAAAACACTCCATTGTTTCTGGCCAAAGCATTCGAGTACGAATTGCAATGGTGCTCGTGCAATTTCTTCTAAGTGGATACTTTACCGTTTGTAAGATTTGCAACTTCCTTTTATTAAGGTAATTTATGATTTTCGTCTGTTTCTCGTCTCGTTTGTGTTGATTTCGAACGAAAGAGGGGACGCCATTTTAATACTTTACTTTTCCTTGCATTTAACTAGAAATCATCACTAAAGTCTTGTTCGTAAGGGTAATTTGTGGGGCCATTTTATGGTATTTTGTCTGTAAATTGTTCGCAACAGAACTGACTAGATGGTCTTTTGGGTGACTGCCTAATGTCAAACATTTAAATTTTGAAAATATTGTGGTTGTTTGGAATTTGGGTGAGTATTTATAGAGGTATTCAGTGTTGGTTTATTCCATGTCAAGTGTCCAAAATTTTCTCTCCGATTTTGATAAAATTTTTTTTGGATGTACAACATCATCTAAGGCTTGCATGAAGACATGCCAAATTATAGCTCCATAAGTTATATGGTTCAGCCAAAGAAATTGTTATGTTAAGGCTTCTTTTTATTGTCTCATTACTGAAATGGCTGAATTGTCAAGTGTGTGTTTCCATTGCTCGCGACCTAAGATGATTTTATCAGACTCAAATCTAGTAATTCTGATTACTGTTTAGTGTAAAATAGTCTACTTGTGTAACAAAAGCTCAATGCACAGTGGATTTTTTAATTTGGTGCCAAAGTTGGTTAACTATTGCATTTTGGCAATTTTGACCATACGCCGTCAGCTAGTATCTGCTGAGAAAATGACTTTCTGAAGCCAATTCTTTTCTAGTTTGTAGCCTGTTAGTATTTCTGAAAGGCGTGCAAGTAGCATCTTGATAGCTCAAATAATTGATGACGTATCAAGGTTGAAATTTCAGTCAAAATTTTTTTCATCAATTTTTTTAAATTTTACAGGGTAATATCTCAAAAGGGTCATCTTGAATTTGATTTTTCTTTGCATCATTAGGAAGAGCGCACTTTTCTTCAGTAAAAAATGTTTGTTTTATGTTTTAAAACAAGACAGTTTAAATTTATTATTGCAGATCAAAACATGTGCTTCATTCCATGTGAAATCGAAGAAAAAAAAAACATGGACCTTATAAGTTCATGTCAAATAGTTTCATTAAAATTTAGAGGAACTGTTGTACTTATGTTTTGATGAAAAAAAGTTTATTTGATATTTTTGATTGTTTGTTTTTTTGTTTGTGCCCCGTAAAAACTCGAGAATCGCCAAAGATATAAAGTTTCGTTTCTTACAAAAATAATTATCTCGCTGCTATAAGAGCTTGGGTATTTCTTGGTGTAATAAAGATCATGGAATAGAATTTCAGATGATATGTCAAGGTTATGGGTTATTAATATCCCATGGTCATAAAAAGTATTGTTTGCATGTTTTTGTCAAAGAAACTAAATAAATGAATAAAATAAGCCGAACCTAGCTGATCGAAGGTCCACCGTCGTCACTAATGGTGATTGGCAGGGACGTAACTAGAGGGGGGCAGACGGGGCTCGTGCCCCGGGCGCCAGATTTTAGGGGCGCTGAACTGGCTAAGTAACTGCATAATTTTCTTTTCATTATCTTTTTTAAAAAAGACCAATTTTTAAAAACAGCTCTTCCTAAAAAGAAATAAGCTCAATGCAGGCACAGGCAGAAAGTCAAAGAAATGTCTTAATGTGGAAAAGATCGACGGAGAGAAAGTGAGGAGAGTGCAGTAAATGGCATGAATATATATATGTATATATATATATATATCAGTAGCGAGGCCTCAAGTCATCGAACGATTCGCCGATGACCTGAAGGCAAACCTCGTTTTGCACTGGAAGAATTAAAGTTTTTAAAATTTTATTTTCAGATTATTTTTTCGGATCATTTAATATTCCAAATAATTTTATTTTAGTGGTGCCATCTGTTGAATAAACGATTAGGCGTGACCTTCACTCATCGCTAAAGATATCGCATCGGTTTTGTGTGTGCGCGCGCAAGTTTTTTCGCTTGTCAGCCATTTCAGCCAATCAGATTCTTTCACAGCTTCCCTTAAATGTCGTACGAGTCATCGGCGATTACCCGCGGAAATTTTATGTGCAAAGCATTTTGTTTTTACTGCAACTCTCAGTTTTGGCGGATCGTGGGGGTTGGATGGGGAGGGGTAGAGATTTTTTTCTCCTGTTTCGTTTATTCTTTTATATATTTTTTTCAATTCGGTGCGTCACATTTTTCAAAAAAAAAAGGGGTTGCGGTTAGAAAAATATTGTTATCTTACGATGGCGCCAATATGAGCCTGACGCGTCGAAGACAATATTGTTTGCAACAGTAGTTTTGCATGGGGGAAAACACTGTTACCTTTTGTGTTTTGGAACTTCATCGAACTTTCAAAAACGAATATATGTGTGCGTGGTTTTGTTTTTTTACTCTCTTTTTAGTTTCAATTAAAATGTTTTTTATAAAAAGTAGTGCGCGTTGCCGTTCGAGCTTTGCATTTCAGCAAGCTTGAACTTTTCAAATTGAAAAAGAAGCATCTGTGAACCAAGATTTTTACAAGGTAAGTTGAAATTTTTAGTTTTAAAACTCATAAAAACAACATGAATGATTTTTATCATTTTAAAGTATACTTCATTTATTGTGTGAGGAGAATTTCCTGCTTCAACGGAAATAAAATTTTCGAAAACTGAAAAATTGAATTTTGGAAACGGCAGCCCAAAATTTTCAGAAATTTCTTATCACAAACACCCCTGAGCGAAACATATGGTCTGGTATATTTCTTTTGGGACCTGAAAGTTAGCGATGACTGACGCTTGAAGTCACGCCTCTCTACTGATATATATATATATATATAGAGAGAGAGAGAGAGTGACCAGTAAAAGTGTTTTACTTTTCCCTTTGGCTTTGAGAAAGTATTGTATGTATTTAGTTGTGCTTTTTATTCATTTTTTATGCAGTATATATTAAGTATATACGTATATGACGGTCCAGACGTTGGCGTTATCATTTTTTTCGACTAATATTTTATTTCATTTCAATGGGGGGGGGGGGGGGGCGCCGAAGCGAAGTCTTGCCCCTGTTCGAAAATGGTCTAGTTACGTCCCTGGTGATTGGACGACTTTAATTAAGGATCTTGGTCACAAAGTCCTCCGGATGAATCGATACCTCTGGATGTATTGGACCAGGTGCTGCGGCTTCTGGTCTGGATCAAAAAAAAAATGCTCTTCAGGGCCCCATCCTAGATGAACCACGAGTTGTGGTTAGTACGAGGGACCCTGGAGTGTGATGTGAAGTGATAAAATATATCAGGATGAGACTGCTAAAACAGCATTCTAAAAAGCAATTCACTGACTACATAGCAATTATTTTTGCTATGTGATAGATAATAACAGAATTGTTATTATCTATCTTATTTTACACAATTCTTATTTTACACAATATTAAATATTTTACTTATTTCTTTATTTTTTTGGAAATAAAATAATGCTTTTCCAAAACTAGAAATATTAATGACCCAGAATCTTTCTAAGTAACATATCGTCGGCACCATGCCTAAAATTACGAATGTGAAAATTGGCATTCTTCAGGAGAGCCGAGACACTGAAGATAATTTTTTCCCACTTAAAGTGTTTGGTTGTTTTCAATTTTTAAATATTTATTGAAATCTTTAAGTGCAAAACTATCGTTCAAAGGTATCATTTTAATTTTAATTATTTGTAAAATTCTAACTTGAAAAACGCGATTTTTCACATTCATTATTTAAGCATGGTGCCGACTATATCATCTTAAATTCTGTTTCAGGAACAAAAAATAACACCTAGGAAAACACTCAAGCTCTTATATCAGCGAACAAAAACAAAATAGTATGATGATTGATGGTGCGTTATCTTGCTATTATTTATTAACATTTTTATAAAGTTAAATTGTTTAATTGTATTAATAAAATGATCTATACAGCCGCGTTACAAAAGTGATATCTGTCCTAAGCGGCAAATTCACAAATCACTTCTTAATCAATGTTATATGCCTCTCTAGATGGCACTTTTTTTAAATATTTTATTTTGATATTTCCCGTTCACAAATGACCATAAAAAAATGTATTTAGATAATATATGTTGCAACAAATTTTACCTGGCGGCAATAATTCAATTTTCATAAAAAGTGCAGATTAAATTTTTGTACTTGGCACACCAGTACATATATTATTTTAAAAGTTTTTTGTGTTTTTCGGATGGTATCAAGTTATTTTTTTCTAACCTCGAATTTTTCCTCATGCCGGAAAGGACCAGTAAGCAGGTCATGAAATGTCTGTTGACGCTCGAATTTTGCGGCACACCCAGGCCTGCCGGGATGAATCCTGGTGCGGCCTCTCTTACGGCGCCCCCTTCCTTCTTTTTAGCCTACTTTCCCGTTAAAAATAAAAGAAAGACGAAAAAAGTATTAAAAGTAGCTTAATGCATCTAAAAAATATCGCAAAGTCCAAAAAATATCGCCAAGTTAAAAAAATATCGCCAAGTCCAAAAAATATCGCCAAGTTAAAAAAATAAAAAGGTAAAATTAATATCGAAAAATTAAAAATTTGAAAGTAGGGTATTGAGATGGGGAATTTGTGCGTCGGTCGGTCGGTCGGTCGGTCTGTCTGTCCCCCCCCCTAATAACTTTTGAATGAGCATTCCGATTTGGACAAACTTTTTTTTGTTGGAAAGATTTCGGCGAGTACAGCTCATTCCCATATTTGATTTTTTGATTTGAACAATTTTTGGTTCAACTTTGAGCCGTTCAAAAAACCGGTCCCGTGATACTAACTTTTTAATGAACAGCCCGATTTGAACAAACTTTTTTTTGTTGGAAAGAACTTTTCAAGGGTACTTCATTCCCGTATTTACATTTCCGATTTGAACAATTTTTGGTTCAACATTGAACCGCTCAATCAAGCTGTCACCCCTAATAACTTTTGAATGAACAGTCCAATTTAAACAACCTTTTTTTTGTTTGAAGCATCTTGGCAAGGATACTTTATTACCGTATTTAAATTTTCAATTTGAACACTTTTGGTTCAACATTAACGTTTAAGCAACCTTTCTCCACCTAATAACTTTTGAGTGAACCGTCCGAATGGAATAAATTTTTTTTTGTTCGAAAGATCTCAGCGAGTGCAGCTCATTCATATATTTGATTTTTCGATTTCGACAATTTTTGGTTCAACTTTGAACCGTTCAAACAACCGGTCCCGCGATGCTAACTTTTGAGTGAACAATCCGATTTGAACAAACTTTTTTTTGTTCGAAAGATCTTTTCAAGGATACTTCATTCCCGTATCTACATTTTCGATTTGAACAATTTTTCGTTCAACATTGAACCGCTCAATCAAGCTGTCACCCCTAATATCTTTTGAGTGAACAGTCCGATTTAAATAAACTTTTTTTGTTCGAAGGATCTCAGCAAGGATACTTCATTACCGTATTTAAATTTTTAATTTGAACACTTTTTCGTTCAACATTGAACCGTTCAAGCAACCTTTCCCCACCTAATAACTTTTGAGTGAACCGTCCGAATGGAATAAACTTTTTTTTTTGTTTGAAAGATCTCGGAGAGGCTTTCCCATGCATTCCCATATTTCGCTTTTTGATTTGAACCATTTTTCGTTCAATATTGAACCGTTCAGAAAAAAAATTAACATTAGCGTCTACGGGGAATTTAATTTGAATGTTGATCCTGAACTTAAAGTCGGATCTCCTTCAAACTAACTTTGTAAGAAAATGGTTTTGATGAATAATGTTTGTAACGTACTTTTCTGAGTAATCTTCTGTGAGGACTCTGATTCCGACTCCGACTCCGCAAACATGGCGGAAAAGCAGGCTCAGAAAAAAAATTACTGACTGTGCAGACGATTTTTTGTTTATTTGTAAATTTGTTTTATTTTATTTATCATTATTATTATTTTTTTTTTTGGCAGATGATGTTTTTTTTGTAACAAAAATGTTTCATTCACGAGAACATTTTATTCTTTATTTATATTTAACAACTGGCAACAGATTAAAAGTGAAATTCGAGACATTTTATTAACGGACGAGTTTTTTTTTTTCTTTTTTTTCCTTTTTTTGATAAAATGTGTTTTGATGCTCTTTGTACTTTTATTTATTTATTTATTTATTTTATTATTATTATTAGGGATGGACCGGATAGTGATTTTGCCGGATACCGGATATCGGATATCCGGTGGCTCATCACACGCCGGATACCGGATATCCGGCATTACAATTACATTGCATGTTTGCTTATTTTTATGTAATGCAGCTTCAAAACAATAAATCAAAGTTGTTTCTCGCAAAATTTCTTTAAGAACATGTTAAATACATTTAAATTAATTTTTAAAGCTTCTATTTTATTTGTACAGGAGTAGCGCTACATATGAAATGAAACACTAGCATATTGTGATTTCTTTCTAAATTATGTATTTTTATCAAAATAGACGAAACTTTAAAAGATTGAATTAAATATTTCTGTATATACTCAAAGTTTAAACTTTTAATTATTCTTAGTTAAAATTTTAAAGCTTTTCTGTTTCAATATTATTTCAATAGGTTTCTACGTAAATGATAAAGTTATTAAATATTTCACCAATATTTAAAAAAAAAGAAGGAAACAAAGAAAGAAAAAAGGAAAAAAAAACTAAGCTCAGATAAACGTTTTTTTTTTTTTTTTGTTTTTTTTTTTCAAATTGATACATATTTTATTAGAATTTTATGAATTTAAACTTCATTACAAAGTAACACATTTTCTTATTTCTAATTTTGCAATAATATAAAGCAAAATTTTGCTTTGAAATTCTTTTTTTTAAAGAATAATATGCATGTAATTTTTCTAACATACAAGTTAAAGAAGAAAATATTAAAACAGGACTAGTGTGTTAAATAATAATAATAATAATAAAGTTATACTCAAATAATCAGTTAAAAATTTTATATAACTCCAAAAAACAAAGGAACATGTTTTCTGAAGATTCAAATCAGCAGTTTAAATATACTTTTAAGAGGTATGCTAAAGTTGTTCACTTTTTAAAAAACAAATGAGTAAACTTTACTTAAATAATCAACTTGAAATTTCACTTTAGTTCCAACAAGAAGTTCTGTCAAGAACTAAACAAGCCTACTTTCCCGTACATCGACATCGGCATTCTCGCATCTGATCATTATTCTCTTGATTATCTGAGACTGAAAATTATGTCAAACATACCTTTTTAGCACTTAGAGCTGATTTCGAAAAGCAAAATATACCCCTCTCATCAGATGAAATAGACACGTAAAAAGTAATTAACGAATAAAGTTTTGTAGCAGCTTTTAAAGAGTGTAACTGTTACAGTTCCTCCGTAGAAAAAATCCTCCATCGTTTTCAAAAAAAAAAAAAAAAAATAAATAAATAAAAAATAATAATAGTAATAATCAAATAAATAAATAAATAAATAAAAGTACAAAGAGCATCATAACACATTTTATCAAAGAAAGAAAAAAAAAAGAAAAAGAAAACTCGTCCGTTAATAAAATGTCTCGAATTTCACTTTTAATCTGTTGCCAGTTGTTAAATATAAATAAAGAATAAAATGTTCTCGTGAATGAAAAATTTTTGTTACAAAAAAAATCGTCTGCAAAAAAAAAAAAATAATAATAATAATAATAATAAATAAAATAAAACAAATGAATAAATAAACAAAAAATCGTCTGCACAGTCAGTCATTTTTTTTCTGAGCCTCCATTTCCGCCATGTTTGCGGAGTCGGAGTCGGAATCAGAGTCCTCACAGAAGATTACTCAGAAAAGTACTTTACAAACATTATTTATTAAAACCATTTTCTTACAAAGTTAGTTTGAAGGATATCCGACTTTAAGTTCAGGATCAACATTCAACTTAAATTCCCCGTAGACGCTAATGCTAATTTTTTTTTCTGAACAGTTCAATATTGAACGAAAAATGGTTTAAATCAAAAAGCGAAATATGGGAATGTATGGGAAAGCCTTTCCGAGATCTTTCAAACAAAAAAAAAGTTTATTCCATTCGGACGGTTCACTCAAAAGTTATTAGGTGGGGAAAGGTTACTTGGATGGTTCAATGTTGAACCAAAAATGTTCAAATTGAAAATTTAAATACGGTAATAAAGTATCCTTCCCGAGATGCTTCGAACAAAAAAAAAATTGTTTAAATCGGACTGTTCATTCAAAAATTATTAGGGGTGACAGCTTGTTTGAACGGTTCAATGTTGAACGAAAAATTGTTCAAATCGAAAATGTAGATACGGGAATGAAGTATCCTTGAAAAGATCTTTCGAACAAAAAAAAGTTTGTTCAAATCGGACTGTTCACTCAAAAGTTATCATCGCGGACCGGTTGTTTGAACGGTTCAAAGTTGAACCAAAAATTGTTCAAATCGAAAAATCAAATATGGGAATGAGCTGTACTCGCCGAGATCTTTCCAACAAAAAAAAGTTTGTCCAAATCGGAATGTTCATTCAAAAGTTATTAGGGGGGGGACAGACAGACCGACCGACCGACCGACACACAAATTCCCCATCTCAATACCCTACTTTCAAATTTTTAATTTTTCAATATTCAATTTACCTTTTCATTTTTTTAACTTGGCGATATTTTTTGAACTTGGCGATATTTTTTTTACTTGGCGATATTTTTTGGACTTGGCGATATTTTTTAGATGCATTAAGCTACTTTTAATACTTTTTTCGCCTTTCTTTTGTTTTTAACGGGAAAGTAGGCTAAAAAATTAAGATACACATTCTTAAAAGTGGCAAATTATCATTTTAAATACATTAAGGGTCATGCTAAACATATTCACTTTTTTAAAAACAAATTAATAAACTAATTCTTAAACGATCACCTCGAAATTCAACTTCATTTTGAAAAAATAAAGATATATTCCGAGATGCAAATGTTATATTTATGGGTTATTCCAGCCAAAATGGTACAAATCATGTCTGAAATTGTCGAGTTAAGTTTATCAAATGAAGTAATTTTCGCCAACTAATCATTGTTTTAAAAATTATTCTCTGTTTATTTGTGCATAATAAAGTGTAAATGGCTTGTATATATGAGTCATTCATTAAGGGTTTTGAATAGTTCGACCACTTTGTGTAACAGAGGAGACAAATGAGGTTTGAAAAATATATTTCTAATCGTAAAGAAAAGTTAATTACAGAACAAGTATAAAATGAACTAAGCATCCTAAAACTAATTCTGTCTGCAATTTCAAGAAAAAATTTTTTTGCACTATTAATGCGACTGTAACAGAGTGGACATCCCACAGTGCAAATTAACTATCATCAGCAAAGAATTTTAGACTTATCTTAGTTACTGATTATATAATTCAATGTATCAAAGTAATCAAAGCAGATACATTACTTGTACTTATTAAAAAAAATATCACATTGAATGTGATTGCTTATTTTATTTCTGAAAGGCTTGTAACAGAGTGGACAGTTTGAAACATAAAAAAAATCTAGGAACAAAAATAAATAGGTGTTTTTCCAAGATTTTTTTGTTTACATACATAAAAATCAGCAGAAAGGGTGTCAGAAGCATTTTTTGTGCTGTGCATTGCAAATGATTTTGTTGTTGCATTTTAGCTTAATCTTAAATTACATTTTAAGTCCTAACAATTTGAAGCTGGGGCAGATCATTTTTTCCTTCTTTTGCCAAAGAATTTTTTTTTTTTTTTTTTTGGGGGGGGGGGGGGGTCCTTTATAAATGGCTTATGCCTAAATAAGTAATACTTGGTTACACACAATTAGATGGAGAACAAATAAAAAAATATAATTAATTGGTGGTAAACATTAAAATTAATTCCCAAAATTCTGAAGTATCGGGACTGATTTGTACCATTTTTGCTGAAATGACCGATATATTATCATTATTATTTAAAATTATTCTAAACATGTTTACTTTAAAAAATAAATTAATAAACTTATATCTAAATAATTAACTTAAAGTTTTACTTAAATCCTAAAAGACAAAATACACTTTCTAATGATGCAAATTAACATCTTAAATACAGTCAAGTCTCAATAGCTCATAGCCCCAAGGGACCAGCTAAAAACTTAGAGTTATTGATAGTTTGAGTTACAAGCAGTTCCTTCCGTCTTTTCAAGAATTTGGGACCAAATGAAAACTTTGAAATGAAGGTGTATTTGAGTTTATAAAACTTTGAGTTATCGAAACTCGATTGAATGTTATTGAGGGTCATGCTCAACATGTTCTCGAGGAGTTACGGAGCAGCGTGACAGACGTGAAAAGATTCTAATAGCAGAGAAATATCTTTTCTGAAAGGAAGGTATTACAAAAAGAAAGAACGAAACAAAGTGCAAATTCAAAATTTCTTTACACACATTTAAACTCTTTCAAAAAAAAAAAAAAAAAGCATGGTTTTAAGTTGCGACGATTCATGGGGACAGATGTTTTTATTATCTAAAAGAAAACTTTCGTCAATGTTAGATAGGTTATTTAGTCTATGTTATTTTCAATTATGGGCGATTCTCTGTAAACTCGTCATTTTTCACACGAAATCTGTTCCAAGCATAGTTTTTTGAAATGTCCGTATAATTATTTTACTATTGCTCAGAAAATGAATCTATTACTTTGGTTTGAAGCTTGTGTTTTTCTGACAAATTGTGATAGGGGGTAAGTCCCCCGCCTGGTATAACTAGGCAGGGGACTTTGCCAGGTGACTGTGTTTTTGCTCTTTGTTGCGTAATATCTGCAAAACTATTGGAGCATAATTAGTTACGAGACTACCTATAAATTTAGGCACAAATCGTGGACATAATAACTAATATGTTTCATAATTAAACTAATTGAAATTAATAAAATCACTTCCCAGAGGACTGTTTTCGTAACGATCCTGATGGCAACTTTCATCACAAATGTGGCTCTCAAACTAAACTAAGTATCGTTTCAGCACCGTTCTCGGCAATTTCAGCAAATTCACACTGATTGCTTTAAACTTCATGTCAAAAAGAATTTGCAAAAGTAATAGATTTTTCGTATTACAGCTTTGAAAATGTTGCAGGGGACTTTTTGGAAAAACTCTGGACAGAATTTACATGACAATTTTAAGTTTTAGAAATACGTAATTATACCTTATTTCACAAGAAATATATAGCTTCATTATTCTATTTATAGATATTAGTTGCCAAATTTATGTAGTGTTAATAGATTTTTTGAAATACTATCTTTAGCAGTTAAACTATGGGTTTGGGACAGCCAGGGGACTGTGTTTTTGGCGCTTAGATAATTTCTAGAAAAAAAAATTAAATTGTTATCACTCCAAATACAATTGGGCCACAAAGTATTAATGCTTTACTTGTATTAAGAGCGATAATTACTTTATTACACTTTATTATTTTTAAAATACTCAGTCCGGACAGCAAATTACCAGTTTACGGAGAATCGCCCTTATAATAAAGCAATAATAGTGGCAAAGTAAAAAATATCTAATTACAACATCATTGGGTGTTAATAGATCGCAATTTTTGTTAGAAGCACAAAAACTAAAAATAAAAGAATTCGATAAATAAAATAATTTGAGAATTTATATTAAAAGCTACTGCGATTAATTTTTATGAACTAACGATATGATCGTAAGTTTTTTTCAAACTTTTGTCGCACATTAATCCTTGAAGGTTTGCAGCCTTTTCTTTCTAAATATTTTAACTAAAATATTTTTGAAAAGTTGAAGACAATCATATTTTATCTGGCAATTGTGAAAAATCAAATATTCAGAATGCTTCCATGTCCAGTACACAGTCGGAGGAATAACACAATTTTTGTTTTAGAAGCAAAAATTGGTAAAAAGGAAAGATGAAAAGTAATTACATCATCTAAAAGGTTTATCAAACAATGAAAGTTTTAACTAAGATTTTTATAAAAAAGAAAATATTTAATTAGGTCCTCACATCATACCGGATAACCCTCACATCAATTCCGGATATTCCCCACATCAATACCGGGTACTTAGCCGGATATCCTGCAAAAATCTTCCGGATATCAGTATCCGGGGCGGTCAGCCGGATCGGATATCCGGAAGTACCGGATACTTAAAATATCAGCCGGATAGGCCGGATACCGGATAGTTACCGGATATCCGGTCCATCCCTAATTATTATTATTATTATTATTTGAAAACGATGGAGGATTTTTTCTACGGAGGAACTGTAACAGTTACACTCTTTAAAAGGTGCGACAAAACTTTATTTATTCGTTAATTACTTTTTACGTGTCTACTTCATCTGATGAAAGGGGTATATTTTGCTTTTCGAAATCAGCTCTAAGTGCTAAAAAGGTATGTTTGACATAATTTTCAGTCTCAGATAATCAAGAGAATAATGATCAGATGCGAGAATGCCGATGTCGATGTACGGGAAAGTAGGCTCGCTTAGTTCATGACTAGAGATGTAAAATTTCCGGAAATTTTGAAGTGATAGAAAAAAACCGGTTTTTTCCTGTTTTTTTCCGGAAAAATTGGAAAAAAATGAAAAATTGACTTTTTTACAATTAAAAAGAGCGTGTTTTAATAGTTTTGTTTTTCTTGGACTATTTAAAAGGTTAATCATTAAAAAATATGTGCAATCAACACATATTAATTTTCCTGCTGGCAGAAATACGCATAATTAGGTAGGTTTCAATAGGAAAAAAAATAGCCTTTCTGTTTTATGACTCAAAGCTTTCTTGGTCAAACCCCACAAATGAATCATATCGTCATTTCACTGTTAATAATGGATAAAGTGTGTCTAACCCTTACAATTAAATTTTCTACTTTAAACTGCTTTTTAAACTTAAAATAATAATTAGATACTTTCAAACATCAATAATAGTGTTTGAAAGAAAAATCAGAATGATTTTTCTCCCTTGCAATATAACCTCACTATCTAAAAATGAAAACTATTGAGTTCTGGTTTTTCCCCACCCAATCTAAATCCAAATAAAAATTAAATGACTTTTTTTTAACCTTTCTAATAGAAAACTATTAACTGCGTAATGGTTTCTAAACCTGAACAAAATTTAAACTTACTGCACTGCCTTGCTAAGCACAATAGTCGTACCCCAACGTTTCAACAAAACCAGAGTTATTAACCAGAGGTTGCTCTCTGTTTCGTATGTGTTATTAATAAAATGTTTTGTAGTCATTTGTAATTGGAAACTTCTTTTTTTAATCTGCTGAATAAAAAGTCATCACAACAAAATATATGGAGGCGCAGCTCTTTAAAATGCAATATCTCAGTTTGAGCTCAATTGCAGATTCTACTATGTGCTTAGCATGCACGACAATATACATTTAGTTCGCATAGTCAGCGAAAACCTCGTTCTGTGGCTGTTTCAGTGGAGATATGTAATTTTTCAAAAGAAATAATTTATGTACTTTTAGTATCAAAAATACACTAATAGTAGGCCAATTATAAAATCTGTTGTGTTTACAAAAGTTGGAATTTAATCAAAATTATTTTTTCACCTAATTGAGCAGTGGTTCACTTATTACAAAATATTAAAATGTGCTTTTAACATAAATTTCTGTACTTATTTACTATTGCTTTAACATTTTCAATTAAAAATCGTGCTGTCCTAGCAGTGGCGTATCCAGGAATTGATTTTGGGGGGTGCACATCGAACATCGACATCGTGATGAGAAAGGAAAAAAATCAAGAAAAATGGTGAAACTTTAAAAACGCAGTATTTTAATTTAATTTTTTCTATTGAACGTTGCTCAAAGATTGTTTTTTTTTTACAAAAATTAATATCATGCAAGAACAATAAGGCGCGGTACATCGCTCATTTTTCTCTCACATTTTCACAATTACAGAATGACAATTAATTTTGCTTCTTATTGTCGAAAACAAGTATTTTTCATTGAAAAAACCTGAAGCATATTTACATGAAGGTTACATGTTTTTTCAAAATTCGGTGCCACCATTTTTTATAGTCTTACAAAATCTTGGGGGTGCATTGGTCCCTTGGCACCCCCCCTGGATACGCCACTGTGTCCTAGAGTAGAGAACGTAATGTTTATAAAATGGCCAATATTCAAGTATTTCCTTAAAAACTGGATAAATTTTATTTATCTTTTTTTCTGCTTTCCAAGCTGAAAATTATCGGGGAGTATGACCAGAAATTGAATATTTTAGCACTATTTCAGTATCCAAATTTCATAATTATCCTAAAAAACTAGTATTTTGTACACGATTTTAAAAAAAATTGCTCTTTGATACCTCTAATGTAATTAAATAAGGAAAAAAAACGAAAATAATGGCTATATGCTTTTGCATCAAGATGTTTAGGGGATTTAAACGAAAAAACAAAAATGCAGGATTCAATAAATTAACGCTTCTAATAATTATACAAACAAAAGATTTTCTAGTCATTTCGTTCTTAAAAACTAAATGGAAAAATTCAATTTTTCCGGAATGGAAATAAACCTCCTCAGAAAAAAAACTGAAAAAAACCGGTTTTTTTCCGAAAATTTCCGGTTTTTTTCCGACCATTTTCATCTCTATTCTTGACAGAACTTCTTGTTTGTTTTTTTTTTTCGTCAGCGAGTATAAGATACTGTAGAAATCGCCTTAGAGAAATTTCTCAAAGCCAGTTCGAAATATTGTTTCGAAATATGATATAATAAAAATAATTTTTATTGATTTTTAAGGTGGGGGGGGGGTCTTGCCTCTGGAAATTTTTTTAAATTGAAATTTAATTTTAACCTAAAACTGAAGTGAAGGAAATGTGCGCAACGGGATTCGTCCCGCCTGTCCAGCACGGGCTCGACCGTCCCCACGCATTTGACGTCACCATTGATAGCTGAAATGTTTGCAAATACAGTCCACGTTCGTTATAACGACCACTCGTTATAAAGACTATCCAATACAACGACTGGTGGGAAAACCCCAACTTCATCCCAATATACTCTAGTTTCTACCTCTTACAGCGACCACTCGTTACAAAGACCTTTTTCTGGGGGACGGAGATGGAAATAGAAGAGAAAAGAAGACGAAGAATTTTTGACATTTTCCGAGGGAGGGTCGTGAATCCTCACTTTCCAAAGATCGTCTAAAAGGGACTTGAGTGTTGAAGAACGTTTCGGGAGGAAATCTTGAATCAATTCTTTGCTCCCCGCTTTCCCGCAGTTAAAACAAAACCTCTACTGTCTAAAATTTTTTCGTGCGACCTAGGCGGTATCTGCGCACGCGTGAAGTCTCCTCGGACTTGCTCGAAATAGGGGGAAAAGCAACAAGGAAGTAGTCCGCGAACTAAAGCTGAAGGCATCGGGTAGTGCGCATCCAAAACCTAACTCCCCTTTTTCTAGATGGAAGCGTCCGACCTTGCCAGGCGCCCAAAACGCAAACAGACAGTAGTTGCATTTTTAAAACTTCAACGTCGAACAATTATCGAATTTTAACCGATGAATTCTAAAAATCATCAAAAGCTAGTCTAGAAAACAAAGGTCAAAATTAGGGTGAAAAAAACAAAAAAACATGCTGTTTAAAAAATTGGCACACAGGTACAGGAAGGTCTCCTGGTGAACATACTAAGAGGCGAATTCAACTGAAACACTTTTCGAACGTTCTCCCCTTCTCCATCGAATACTTTGATATAAAGTAGTCCATTTCACTCCAACT